>CBVK0100247495.1:0-16360 GCA_900067695.1 Picea abies | reverse complement strand
CTAGTTATGCTCTTTCAGGAGCCAGTACTCAGATGGGTGCCTATCCCACTTATTACCCCCCACCCATGTATATTTCTTCCTCCATTTCAATTCCTTCGAACACTTTTTCCATGGCAGGTCCTCAATTACCACCATGTCTTTCATAGGGAGAGAACTAGTTTTACAGTTCGGGCTACCCTCTTTATGGGACCCCTTCACAAGGGGGAAACATATATCCTCACTCGAATTATCCTTATCCTACCTTGGTCTCTTCACAAACCCCAGTGACGATGCCCGTCCAAACCTCATCGGACCATTTTGGCATGAACCAACACCTTCCTAGGCTAGGGCAAGAGGTACACCAAGATCCTGCCTAGCTCGCAATTTTTCAAAATCAATCTTTTCCTGGACCATGGACTCAAATGCCACCATATATCACCAGCCCAGTCACTGTCAGTCATACTAGTGCTCCATCACTAAACTTTTCCATTCATGTTGGCGATGGGTCGATTTCTTCTACAAACTACGTCGACAGCTTTCCCTCAACCTCTACCAATTATGTTGGGTGCACCGTTCATTTTTCCCCGAATCATATCCATGTCATGTCTCCCGCTTCTACTCATCATGTAGGAGATGACTCTCTTTCCCCCGCTAGTTACATCGAGAAGCCCAGATGCCTCAGACATAAGCCTAAATTCTTTTGAAGGACTTACGAAGGAAGTCACCTTACTCGTTTGTGTCTGATTATTTCCAAGATACCAGAAGTGTGGGGCTCACCCAAGAGCCCTTCTAATTCTAAGGCATTTAGGGTTTCTCTTCGTAGCACTTCTCCCTTGATCATCTCAGTGGTTCCATTGACGCAATATTCTCCCGACCTCACCCCCTTTGTTAAGTGTGAAGCGTCCCTTGCCCCCATTACTATGCATCCTCTTCAACCTAAAATGGAAGAAGTGGCCACGCCAATGCAATCTATGGTCAACCCTACTCTCCCTGAAGAGAATGACGCACCTTTCAGCCATGTCATCAACATTTCACACCTTCCCCCTTCTGAATGAGAGAGACTTATTCTTCCCCCGAATGATCTCCCTCCAAGTCCTAATGAGATTTCTTTTGATTGGGATGACCTGATGGGACATCCCATTCCCCCACCTATGTCTATTCCATTAAGAGACATTAGTCGAACCATCACGGAGATTTTATCCTCCGTTAGCACCTTCTCCTCCTTGACTTGGAAATCCTTAGGTTTTCCCAAGCTCTTGTCAGCTATCCACAAGATACTGACTTTCGGCAGAAAGATGGGACTGGAACCTTGGCCTCCCCGTTTACACGTTGATTAGACTCCCAATAACGAATCTCAGTTAAGCTCTTTTCCAAATCGTCCAAAAACTGAAAAGATCGCTGAGTGATTTGTCCCTTTCACACTCATTAAAATTGGACTTGAAAGATCATGAGTCCTAGTTAATCTCTTTTCCGACTCGCTATCAAAAATAGAAAATATTGTCGGGTGAACTTGTTTTTTTCACACTCGTAAATTGGATTTGAAAAGGTGTCTATTTGGCACAAGTTTACCCATTTTTCACACCAAGTATACTAAAAGATATAAAAAAGGACATTTTTTGGCATCAAGTTGTGCTTGCATCTCATGCCCTCACTTGTTGTATTGAGCCTTTAGCCGGTTCTCGCTTTGTGTTATAAACGGTTGCCTAATTAGTTTGCATCCTCAACCAAGCAGAGCCTTGTTTTTATCCTTCGCAATTTGACACCCTATACCATGGAGGGAACATCACCCTGAGTTTCCATCTCCCACATGCATTCCCTTGCATTGAGTATAGGTACGTTCCACTGCTGGAACTAGTTTTGCTTACATGCGACACTTGTTCCCTCCTCTGTATCATAGCATTAATTTTTTATGAAAAAACAAAGAAATATGTGCGGGAAGGGAATACTATATTGTAATTGGCAGTAGTCATGTCACCTTTGAACAGAGCACAAAGTTATTTAGTCCATGTGTCATCATAATTTTGGGTTTAGCATGGCCTTAGGAAGTTGATCTCGCTATAGAGTTTTCTCTACCGACTGGTTACTCTTCCAGTCCCTATAGAGAATGTTATTGATGCCTCCTGCATCCAATTGTCACATCATTGAGTCCATGTTGTCAGAGTTCACCATATGTCTCATGCTCTTGTTCAAAGGAAGTCTATCAACCTGTGTCGGCCACTCCTTAGAAATATTGACTTTGCATGTCGTCCATACCCTCAGTTTGTCTCAGAATCACATGATACTTTGGTCTTATCATGCACCCTAGCCCTACTTTCATCATTGGTAGGTCAACTTGAACCCAACAATCAACATTTCATCATTGGTCGTTGACTGGGTGGTTTCCCTTATGTTCGATGGCAAGATACCTATTCACACTTTGGGATTCATGCAGTCTCTTGGATTCCATTAGTCTTATTGGTGGTTTCCTCACCTTTGTCAACAGTTTTTCATCATTGGCTGCTATTCAGAGGGTACTTTTCATGTACCTCTTGCATTCGGCACACGTGAAAGATGCGCAGGGTCGTTGGTTCATGAACATGTTCTTCGTCCGATCTCCACCAAACCATGAAGCTCATGCTTTGTTCCTCGTGTTGACTAATGAGAGATGCCTCAATGCTCTCCTTTCAACGGATCTCCTTCCATAGACTTCAACTCATTTATTCTGGATATGGGACCTAGAGTTTTATGAGTACCTTGAGGTTTGCAGTCATTAGTGGCAGGCTCTCTTGCCATTGACAGATGAGAATACATCAATGTTTCCTGATCAATGGATCTCTCAAGTGTTCAACACCAACTCCTTTATTCACATTTGTAGAGATGTACTTAGTGCCTTGATACCTACTTTCATCATCGGTAAGATGTCTTGCATTTGTTAATGGTATACTTCAATGACCGGTAATCAAACGATGTCTCATCGTGTTCGACCTCAACTCATTTATTCACATGATGTAGACTTGCACCATTGGAGGATAGTGTAGAAGACTTGAAGACATCACTATGTGGCCACAACTTTCCTGAGTTGTTGCTTCCATTTCATTGGACCAGTACCTATTTGACTTCAGTGATCATGGGAGATCATATTGTACTACATCGTATACAGATATCTTCAGATTGATTTTTGAGATTGGTTTCACTAGGCCTTGTTCGTGACTATGACAGCTTTTGGCATATAATCGCATTTGTATTTTCCTATTCATTGCCATGAACACTTGTTTGGTATATTTTTCACATGGATCTGCATTGTATTCTTGGCATCCATATATGCAAAGTCAGTACATAATGTAATGAGAAATTGAGTTCATCCAGCTGGTTCTCTACCACTCCACTTCTAGGTTATTTATAATGTATTTAGGTCATAGCAGATACTCCTCTAATCTCACACATTAGGGGGCATATGTTATAGCAAGATTTGCCTCACCATTTCTATCTTGCACAGAGGGCCTTTTTCCATTTCCCTATGTAGACTTTTTATCCCTTTTTGATGAATCCAGAGTTTAAAATATACGTTTTTCCACATATACGCTCCCTAACTATTATACAAGATGCATATACGCTTTCTTCTCCACTACAACTCGCGTATATCGAGATTTGTGCCAGAAAATACAAAATGAGTTTGGTTTTCCATGTCACGACGAAAGATCTCTTATCCTTGGCCTTCCATATACTGGAAATGTTTTGTCTCGATCCTTCAGTTACATTCTGAAGGCTATAAGAGCACAATTTCAAGCTATGGAAAAGAGGCGAAATCATTCAACTTTGAGAGCAACATTACTCTGGAGAAATTACTTCATATTGAGTCTACATCCCTTTATCCCTCAAGTCTGAACATAATGTTCATCCCCCAAGCTCTTCCCTTGTTATCGAGAGGACCTCTTTGCCTCTTTCTCATGAGCTTGTCGTTGATGGAGGATTGAAGTGGTGGGGACCCAGTTGGAAGGAACTTGTTTTCTTGGTTTCGAACCCTGCCGACACAGAAGTCTGTAATGTTGACACTTCTGTTGATCAATTATTAATAGAAATACTCCTTTCCCATCCTATTGGTATCTTGCAAATATATTATTATTATCCATGGGTGTGTTTGTAATGTTTATTGATGGATTATGCTATCTGATGTGCTAACCCCTTTTATATCATCACTATATACTTTCTTCGCTTGTTTTTTGAGAACTCCTTACAGGTATAAAGCTTTGGGTCAAAGTGCTCAATGGTGGAACATCATCAAACGTTGGATCGAGGTAGTCCTCTTTCTTGTATTTCACATTATTTTATATAGCATACGTTGGAATTGAGTTGATTTCTACAGTCATACCTATCTGTTGTGGTTTACCCTTAGCCATAAAGATTTTTCCCCTTGTAACAAGGTGTATGTAACATCCCGCTCTTTCGTGCACTGAACACACTTATTCTTTGAGGACACTTGCTTGCAAGTGATCCGGACTATTATACTATGGGGAATTTGATTATGATTATGATGCATTATGGGTTGATGACATGTTATTTTGTTGTATTGACATAGACAGGTGCTATTGACTCGGTTTTCCTAAGTGTGCAGGATTTTGGACCTCGCGGATGTCAAGGCATCGATGGAACCCCTTGGACTCTAGATCGAGTTAGGGAGTGGACTATTGGGGTTTGATTCTTGTATATATGACATTTGTGCATCTAATTTGATGATATGATTATGGATATATTTCTCACATGATTCATTGATGATGCAGGCTGACAATAGCTTGCTGACCAGACTCACATGTGGAGTAGAGGGGCCACGCATGACCACCAAAGATGTTGAGGGAGAGGTGTGGACAATAGCCATGTGACAACCTACTAGCACTCATTTTGTGGCTCAAACTGTGGTTTAACGACTACCTAGTTCAAGAAGACCCACGATGTTGTGAGGGCATATTGCTACAGTCGCTCATGATGATTCTAAGGGACGCGCAATAAGGCAGAGGCCTTATTCATTAGAGGCCCTTAATATCCCACAAGATCACTTGGCGGAGTATTGACTCCAGGGGTTTTAGATGTCTACCAATTCAGTCAAGAGGCGAGTGGCANNACGTAGTGCGTCCTGAAGGGCACGTCGCGCAAGAAAAATGGAAAGAGGCGAGTGGCACCCTTGGAGCACATAGTGCGTCCTGAAGGGCAGGTCACGCAAGGGAAACAGAATGAGGCGAGTGGAACCCTTGGAGAACTTAGTGCGTCCTGAAGGGCACGTCGTGTTGTTAATTAATAAGTGAATAAACCTAGATGGCCTTAGAACAGATAACGTGATAAGAAATATTTAAAACAATTTCCCTAATAAAATGTCGCCCAGCCTAGGAAAATAAACTCTAGGTCTAAGTGATACTTGCGATAAAAAAAAGTCTAATTATATAAAAATATAAATATAAATATAAATATAAATAAATAAATAATACTGACAATCATCATTAATCATGTGACGAGAAGGGGGTAAGTAATTCAATTAAATTATAAAAATCTTTTGGGGGATAAAATTTAAAAAGGGGGAAAAAGGGGAAATAATTGTTTTATCACTTATGCTAATTAAAAATTATTAATTAAAAGGAAAAAGGGGAAAAGGTTAATTTTCTACACCTACCAATTTGAGGTTTAAATGAAAAAGCAAAGAGGGAAATTTAAAAGAATTAGGAAACTAGGAAAAAGAGGGAAACATAAAAAGAAAAGGGAAACACAAGGAAAAAGTAGAAAGACTAACTTAGGAAGGTATATACCATTTAAGAACTTTCTAAATTAAACTCAACTAGTAAATTAGTAAGTGGGTAAGTCATTAAAATGTGTAAGGGAATATGGGGACACCTAGGAGTGAATCTAGGAATGATTTTAGGTAGGTGGGGGAATTGGGAGTAATTAATAAATTAATGAAATTAATTTATGGTGCAATGAAGGGGATGGGTGACACATGTACAGGAAGGATTTTTATGAATTAAATTATTGAACAATAAATTAAATAGGAATTTGGGAAAGTGAATGACGTAGAAACTCTATATAAAGGAGGGAGGAGGACGATGATGGATCTCTTATGTTATGTGTAACGTTACACTGTAGAATTTTAGACTTGACTTACTTAGCTTGTGGGAGTTGGGATACCCAGCTCGGCGAGGAGTGGTAGCTCGGCCTTGCGAGGCGAGCTGGGAGCTAGCTGATTCTCTGGTTTAGTGTGCGTGGCCCCTTTGTGGATCGGGGGGCTAAGGGGGAAGAAGAGTACCCCTAGCGTTGGCTGGGAGGTACCGGGGGGCTAAGGGGGAAGAAGAGTACCCCTAGCGTTGGCTGGGAGGTACCGATGAAGTATCATCGGTCGGCAAGCAGGAGAAGCACGGAGTGCGTGGGACAATGACTTAGAGTGGGTGACTCGGCTACGGTACCCTTTATTTTTGCATGGTAGATTATTAATATACTTTACTCTATTATTTCTATACTTTTATTGGGTAATGAAAGTGTTGACTTATCATTTCAACCGAGAACTTAATTTTTCCCGTAAGCCTTAAGCTCGATGTTGACTTGATTCCCTCAACCTTCGATCCCTTCATGTTGAGACTACACTTTGGTTTGTTGATTGTTGTGAAGTTTTGTGCTTTTCATCCTTGTCCCTAGCTCTTCATTCCATGCCTGATCAGTCAGTTAGGAGCCGAATCGACGGTCGTCACTTCGGTGAACAGCGACCTATAGATTCAAATGCCCTTCTTTTCTGTGCGTGGATGAGGAGCGAAAGATGTGTTTGCCTAGTTGTTTTCCCCTTTTCATCTCTTTGTTGATCTCCACCTTACCTTTGTCTCTGCATGTTATATCACCTCTACGTCTTAATCATTCTCGGCATCTGAAGACTATGTTGGGTATTCTCTGCATTTTTATATTTTGCCAATGAATTTAACTCTACGTTTTTGCTCGATAAATCAACTCTGTGTTTTTACATATTGCTGGAAACTCAAATATTCATTGTGATCCCTCCCTACAACTTAACTCCATTCTATGCTATTGATGGAATTTATTCTCGGCATTACAACACACCAATCCATGAAATTGACTCTACGTTTTTAATTTATATTCCTAGATATTTTAGCTCTGTTTTTAATGTACTCCCTAGCGATCACATTCTGAGTTTTTATCACTTTCAATGGAAATATTACCCTGCCATTTTTCTGGTCGTTTTCACTTTTTAGGGTAGTGTTTTCTTTTCTTCCTGTGTAATGGTGGATGTCATTACTTTTGACTGCGACTTCAATCGCTTGTGCAACGAATTCCTCCCTTACATCACAACGCTTTTGCTGCAACATAGACTGTGTTTTCCCTCTACCTTATTTTTACTGGGTAGCATTTTTACCCAGCAAAATTGTTGTGTTAAACTCAATAGACTCAAATATTAGTTTACCTGAATTTTTGAATGTGCGATGGCTGTTGGAAATTTGTTCGAGATCCATGCTGTATAAATTTTTTTTAGATCCATGATGTATAAATTCGTTTTAGATTCGTGACATATAAACTTGTTCCAATTTCATGATGTATAAATTTGTTTTAGATTCAGGATGTATAAACTCGTTCCAGTTTCATGATGTATAAATTCGTTTTAGATTGGTGATGTATAAATTCATTTCAGATTCGTTCTAGTTTATATTATTTTGATATATTGTTTTAGAACTACATTAGTTTGAGATTTGAAATTGTAAAGGGCATTGGAACTTCGCCTTATACTCCATTTGATCTGATTTATGGGCCTCAAGGAAAATATATTTGGATCCCGGAGATGTGAAACACGCATAGAGCTCCTCTGGTCTTGTGAAGATTCTCAAATGCACGCAGTAATGAACAACATTTGTATACTCGGTCACAAGTGGATATTCTCTTTCTTCGATAGTTCTTATTTTTCATTGTGAATTCGATCTTCCTTCTCTTGCTATTGTTAGTTTCATTTTCCCCATCCCTTCACTATCAATGTGCTTGACCATCGATCTTTGGTTTCTAAATATTCTACTAGAGTGAATTTTAAAAACCAAATTGCTTGGACATGAAATCTCCCCCTCAACAAATCATGGTATTGATGGAGACTATACTCTGTGTTAATGTAATCTAAGGGAGAGTTACCCGGTGGAATTCACTTTCATTATTATCCTCTGGAAGCGATGATGTGTCTATAATTCATATTGCATTTTTTTTTTCTGATTGGTGCTATCTCCGACAAAGAAGTAGGTGACTGTGAATTTCCCATTCGTTACCTAGCGATATGCCATTTGTTAAGGTTGTGATTTCCATTGCCAAGACTGTAGATTGTTGCTTATTACCTGCCTTGATTTTCCTTTTCATTAATTATTACCTACGTTTTCATTTAATGAGGGCATTTAATTCTGGGCAATTTACATTTTTGTGGCCAGTGCGTGTACCAATTTATAGTTGACTTCATGCACATTTAACAACAACTTATTAGCTAATAGGTGTAAAGGGATGGTGTTTTACACAACAATTTATTTAGCATTTTTTTTTAATGGATAGCTTCTCCCTTAACAGCCTTTGATTAGTACAACATTTAATTTGATTGGACATTTAATTTAATTTAGACCAGACTTGTCATTTAGTTTTAATATTGATTTTACCAGACTTGTTAAACTAGAATTTAATTATTGTGTATAGTGTTAGTGTTGACTTAATTAATCTTTCTAAATTTGATTTTCATTTAGTGTTAATTTAGATGGTACATTGATGACCAGATTATAATTTAGACTTTCTCCATTTTATTTGCATTTATTGTTAAAATTTACGGTACATTAAGGACTAATTTGTAAATTAATATCGTTAACAAGTGGGATAATTGCAGCTTGTGCATTAATATTGTTAATGTCATTTATGAGGTTAATAGCTAAATTAGATTGTATTTAGTGATAAATTTAGATTTTGCCAATTTAGATTGTAATTAATGTTAAATTAGATTGGCGTGTATTGACTAAATTGTGATATAGACATGCTAATTTAGAGGGTAAGTTATGTTACTTTAGATTGGTATTTATTGACGTATTTAGATGTGATTAATGGTTTGGGTGGTTGGTGAAGTTGTGTGAGTGCTTGTGCTCTCTTGTTGATGTCATATCACGTCTAGTGTGGGTGTACTCTTGTGTCAACTATTTCGGTCTCCTAGCGCGTGGGTTGGTCTTGAGTCTATGGTCTAGATAGAATACGTTTGTGCCAGGGTTATTGTCGCGCCTATCATTTAGGGACAGCATGATTCCTGATGAGGGAATCATGGCGCGCCCTATTGGACAGAGGCGAATGATATCGTGGTCGGAGTCTGTGCTTCCCATGTGAGTGTTGTTGATCGTTGTAAGTTGTTGTTAGTGCTTAGGATGTAACGCCTTCATGCGTTTGGTTCACACACCTTGAGGTTCTAGTCATTGGTCATCAAGGTTGTTGTGTCAGGAGGCAGATGTTGTCTCTTATCTTGTTGGCGTGGTCTTGTTTGCGCCAGGCGATCAGTCCTTCCTCCTTGTTGTTTTATGCTTGTTTCGCGTAGTTGCTCTTGTTTTAGTGCATGGATTAATAGTTGTTTGTTTCCTGGACTGCGTGCTTGCGTTCGTCATCAGTCGTGTGGTTCATCTGATGTTGTTATAGCCTTCCTGCCTAAAAAAAAAAAAAATTGCACCT
Source organism: Picea abies (assembly GCA_900067695.1). Classification (NCBI taxonomy): domain Eukaryota; kingdom Viridiplantae; phylum Streptophyta; class Pinopsida; order Pinales; family Pinaceae; genus Picea; species Picea abies. The sequence goes on along the minus strand of CBVK0100247495.1, from coordinate 6,697 downwards.
TCCACTTCGCTTGTAGTCGTAACGATGGGGTCGTTACACATGGTATCAGAGAGGGTTCAACCTACGACTCGGGATCACTACGGATTTCGTTGATATGGTATTTGATTATAATGTTGCTAATTAAGTTGACTTGTATGCATGCAAGTAATCATGGTTAGAGGACTCTGCGGAGGTGGATGAAGGGGTGCTAGGGGAGGAGGCACGACACCTCCAGCAACATCCACACCTGAGGGGTCCAACCCCCAGGGAGACGAACAGGTTGTCGGGCAGGAGAAGATAGCGGTGGGTGATGTGGTTGGGATGATGAGGTATTTTCAATGGATGTCTGAGTTACTGATCAGCCGTTTGGACAGAGATGAGGCCAGGGTGTCAACACCCCCTGTGGGTCCACCACTCACTCTGGTCGATATTGGTAGCATTCATCGCGAACTCGAGAAGGTCAAATTTATCGATTTCTTTTGTGCCCCGGACGATGCATTTGTCGAGGCATGGTTGCAAAATTTGGTGATGTGCTTTGCACTTCATGACTATACCTCCAACATGAAGGTCCCCTTGGTGGTATTTCAACTGAAGGGGAGCACTCTTCTATGGTGGAAGATGCTCCTCCCGCAATTGAACATGGTCGTCAAATACATGTGATGGAAACTGTTTAAGGAACGGTTCCAAGAGAGGTACCTATCAGAGGACTTCATTGAGTGTCAACTCAATGAGTTCAACACCTTATGATAGGGTGGCCATACGATTCTTGAGTACGAGGCCCATTTTATGGAGCTGCTTTGGTATGCTCTGCATCTTGATACTAAGAAACTTAAGGTCAATAGGTTCGTGTTTGGAATTAATGGTAGCATACGTGCAAAGGTTAGGATTCTAATGCCTTAGACCTTGCATGATGCCATCCAGAAGGCACTCATAGCAGAGGAGGAGCTTATCAGTGGTGGTCAGAGCAGGACTCTGGCGAGACCAGCAGGGCAGGTTTCATGTGGTGCATAGCAGCATCAAACACCAGCCATACATATGCCAAGATATTGTGGCTTCCAGAGGGGATCCACTTTCACTACACCTTGATGACCAGCACCTCAGCAGCGAACTCCTTACCAAGGGCCACCACATTAGCAACAACGTCGACTGCAGCAGCAACAGTTTAGGCCTGTTCAGTAGAACAGACCAGGATTCCAGGTCAGTGGGCCGTCAACTTCTACTTCGGGTACCAGGAGTACTGGACCGAAAAAGGGGTGTTGGACATGTGGGGAGCCACACTACCAGCATGACTTCCCGATGGAGAGGACTAGAGATTTTGGATCAGTTGGACCCACTACTATGGGAGATTTGGGCAAGGCCCATCAGATTCATGCAGCGATGAATAACTGCCAAGTAGAGCACTAGTCGATTGTGCTCGAGATGTCAGGTACCATCGCAGACCAGACCCTTATCATTTTGATAGATCCCTATGCTACCGAGAGTTTCATTTCTGGTGCAGTGCTAAAAAGGATTAAGGTAAAGGAAGTCTAACAGGATGATTTTATCTTTGTAGAGATGGCTTCGGGAGCCAAACAAAAGGTTGGAGGGAAGGTTACAAACTGTATCCTTAACGTAGGATAGATTGTCACCATGGCCAACCTATACGTCACGATCTTAGGATCTTATGATGTCATGATTGGTATGGACTGGTTGGAATCGCATGAGGGGATACTCAACTGTAAGATGAAACGGTTGAGCTTGGTTGATGATGAGGGACAAAGGCATGTGATTGTAGGTCGAAACCAGGGAGTTTCCCTGAGGATCATCTCTTCCTTGCAGCTACGGAAGAGCATGTGTAAGGGGTGTAAGCTTTATGTGATCCTTGCATTAAATGAGAAGGGAGTAGCGGAAGGTCTAGAACACCTTCCTGTGGTGTGAGATATTGTGTACATCTTCCCAGAGGAGTTACCTGGAATGTCATCGGAAAGGGAATTGGAGTTTACTATATACCTAAAACCAAGGACTGAACCGATAGCTAGAATGCCCTATCGGATGTCGACCCCAGAGTTACAGGAGTTGAGAATGCAACTGAAAGAGTTGTTGGATCTAGGACTGATACGTCCAAGTGTCTCACCGCGCGGTGCGTCTGTTATCTTCGTAAGAAATAAGGATGGGTCATGGAGGCTCTGCATTGACTACCATCAATTGAATAAGGCAATGATCAAGAATCAGTATATGTTTTCTAGGATTGATGATCTGTTCGATCAGATGAAGGGTGCAACATTGTTCTCAAAGATGGATTTGTGATCAGGGTATCACCAGTTACAGATCAAGGAGGATGGCGTCTCTAAGACCGCCTTTAAGATGAGTTTTGTTCATTGCAAGTTTACTATTTTACCGTTTGGACTGAAAAATGCCCCAAGGGTATTTATGAGTTTAATGAATGGGGTGTTCCGTGAGTACTTGGACAAGTTGGTCCAAGTATTCATTAATGATATTTTGATTTACTCTAGGACGATGGAGGAGCATGACGAGCACTTGCGCTTGGTACTACAGTGTCTGCGAGAGAACATAATGTATGGTAAGTTGTCCAAATGCTCGTTTTATCAATCGAGGATTCACCACTTAGGGCATGTCATCTCCGACGAAGGTATCACCATGGATCCAACAAAGGTCGAGGATATTATGGAATGACCTGCGTCGACGAATGTCCCAAAAGTGCGTAGCTTCACGAGTTTAGCAGGATATTATCGACAGTTTGTCAAAGGATTTTCGAAGATAGAAAATCCGATCATGGACTTACAGAAGAAGAACAAGAAGTTTGTTTGGACCAAGAAATGCGTGGAAGCATTTGTGATGCTCAAAGAGATGTTGAAAATAGAACCGATACTAAAGGTCCCTGACATGGATGTAGACTTCTTGGTATGCACTGATTCATCCAAGAAAGGATTAGGTGGAGTCTTGATTCAATACAGTCGAGTGATCGCTTACATCTCGAGGAAACTGAGAAGGCATGAGGAAAACTATGCGACGCACGATTTGGAGTTGTTAGCCATTATATATTCCTTGAAGGTTTGGAGACACTACCTTGTTGAAATAAAATTTGAACTAAAGACGAACCACTATGGACTACAACACATCTTTATGAAAAGCGACCTGAACGCGTGACAACAACGTTTGTCAGAACTTCTTAGCGAGTACGATTTTGAGATTTATTACATAAAAGGAACAGTGAACCAAGTGGAAAATGCATTGAGTTAGATACCATGCATGTTTTCAGTGTTGCCTCTTCAGACGAATCTTCGTGAAAGGATTCTAACTTTACAGCGCGACGATGATTGGTACAAAGAGGTCGAGGATTTTATCGGACAAAACACAATGATGGTACCAATATTTCAAGGATTTACATTTGACGACGATGGATTATTGAGGTTTAACAATCGGATTTATGTACTGCCGAATGACAAGTTGAGGAGCCTTATCTTAAACGAGGCTCATAGAGAAGTATACATGGCTCACCCAAGAGTCACGAAGATGAGGGTGGATCTTAAACCCTTATTCTTCTGGAAAGGAATGAAGGCAAACATAGTCAACTATGTGGCCAAATGTCTAGAATGTCAGTAGGTAAAGGCTAAACATAGACATCCAGTAGTATTACTACAGCCACACGCTATTTTGGAATCGAAATGGGAGATTATTTTGATGGATTTTATTGTGGGATTGCCACTGACGACAAGGAGAAACGACTTGATTTTCGTGGTAGTCGACACTCTGATGGAGAGTGATCATTTTATTCATGTGTGTACAATGTATCAGGCACCTGACATAGCTAGATTTTTCATCAGTGAGATTGTGAGGTTGCATGGCATGCCTAAGAGGATTATATCTGATCGATGATCGTTGTTTACTAGACAATTTTGGACTAGTTTCCAAGAGGCCTTGGGAACCCAACTTAACTTTAGTATTTCATATCACCCAGAGACTAACAGGAAGACCAAACGAACAAACTAGACCTTGGAGGACATGTTGTGCATGTACGTGATGGACCAACAAAAGCGTTGGGAAGAATTCTTTCCACTAGTAGAATTCACTTACAACAATAGTTACCAAAGCACCATTAAGATGGAGCCTTTCAAGTTCCTTTATGGGCGACCATGTCGGATTCCTTTGAGTTGGGATTGGCTTGAGGATAGGGTCCTAGTGGGATCAAAAGAAATCCAAGAAATGGAAGAGCAAATGAAAACAATAAGACAAAGGATCAAAGAAGCACATGATTGACAGAAGAGTTATGTTGATGCACATCGTGTCGACCGTAGTTATGAAGTTGGCGATTGAGTCTTCTTGCGGGTAAAACCACATAAGAGTTTGATCAAGTTTGAAAAGGGAGCTAAAATCTCTCCTAGGTTCGTGGGACCTTTCGAGATTGTGGAGAGGAAGGGGCACATGGCCTATCGATCACTAGCCTTGTCTGATTCTAATTTGAGGCGTATGCATGATGTTTTTCATGTATCTATTTTGAGACATTATATTAGTGACCCTACACATGTTATTGACATGAGTTCCTTGCAGGTATCGGATGAGGGGGCGCTCACAGTTGAGCTGATCCACATCCTGGATCAACGTATTCAACATCTACGGCATCGAACAGTAGATCAGGTCAAGGTCCAGTGGGACAACTATAGTCCGCACTCGGTGACCTGGGAGGATGCATATGATATGCGCCAATAGTTTCCATTTTTGTTTGATAGATAGACTTATGATATTGTGATACACATTATTTTGGCACTTATATACTGTGAAACTTCAGGATGAAGTTTAGAACAAGAGGGGGTGTGTTATAGCAAGATTTGTCTCACCATTGCTATCTTGCACAGAGGGCCTTTTTCCATTTCCCTATGCAAACGTTTTATCCCTTTTTGGTGAATCCAGAGCTAAAAATATACATTTTTCCACATTTACACTCCCTAACTGTTATACAAGACGCGTATACACTTGTTTCTCCACTACATATCGCGTATATCAGGATTTGTGCCAGAAAATACAAAATAAGGTCGGGTTTCCATGTCACGATAGAAGATCTCTGATCCTTGGCCTTCCATATACTAGAAACGTTCCGACTCGGCCCTTTAGTTGCATTCTGAAGGCTATAAGAGCACAATTTAGAGCTATCGAAAAGAGAAGAAAGCATTCAACTTTGAGAGCAAAGTTACTCTGGAGAAATAACTTCATATTGAGTCTGCATACCTTTATCCCTCAAGTCTAAACACAATGTTCAGCCCCCAAGCTCTTCCCTTGTTATCGAGAGGACCTCTTTGCCTCTTTCTCATGAGCTTATCATCGATGGAGGATTGAAGTGGTGGGGACCCAGTTGGAAGGAACTTGGTTTCTTGGTTTCGAACCGTGCCGACATGGAAGTCTGTAATGTTGACACTTCTGTTGATCAATTATTAATAGAAATACTCCTTTCCTGTCCTATTGGTATTTTGCAAATATATGATTATTATCCATGGGTGTGTTTGTAATGTTTATTGATGGATTATGCTATCTAATGTGCTAACCCCTTTTATATCATCACTATGTACTTGCTTTGCTTGTTTGCTGAGAACTCCTTGTAGGAATAAAGCTTTGGGTCAAAGTGCTCAACAGTGGAACATCATCAAACGTTGGATCGAGGTAGGCCTCTTTCTTGTATTGCACATTAGTTTATATAGCATACATTGGAATTGAGTTGATTTCTACAGTAATACCTATTTTTTGTGGTTTACCCTTAGCCATAAAGAGTTTTTCCCTTGTAACAGAAATGGCAACCACACTGGGGAGAGATATTCCTTCTAAGGGTTGAAGTACTTTTTCTTCTTGCATTGCTCTTTTTCCTTTGTGTTTCTTGTCGTATCACTGCTTGACAGATCTTGTTCACTCTAAGTATGAGTTTTCATCCTTTTTACCCTTTCTTGGCCTTGTTTTAAAGCATATACGCCCTTTTTTCCTTGACATTCGCGTATACACGCTTGTTGTCTCACTGCAAGAAGCGTATATATGCTCTATTCTCCTGAATAGTCGCGTATACCACTTCCCCTTGCGTGTTTTCTTGGTTGAGCGACTGTTGGGTAGGATTTAAAGATTGTTGAGACTTTTTAGGTCTTTGTAGTTCCTGTTGAGATTATCTGGGATGATAAAAAGCCTATTTGGAGTTGAATTTTTGGGCGTAGTCTTTCTCTTTGTTTTCTATTTTTAATTTGTCCTTGGTTTTGGGGTTGTTTTCTTGGTTGCCTAGTATTCTGCTTGAGTTACTGCTTTTATACACTGTAGAATTCATCTGTCAAGTTGCTTATCAGTCCATGTATTTTCTTTTTAGAATATTGAAAATACAAAAAAAAAATAGGCATTTTGCATTGGCTGGCATTTTTGTCTTTGAATTTTCATCATTAGCTTAGCACAGTTAGCGAAAGATAGTATTTTACTTCTGAATTGTAGATTTGAAATTGAATACTACGCTATTTTTATTAGCATATCATTGATTGAAAAGTTAAAGATAGACTTTGCATTGTATCCATATTTATTTTATGGCAGAGTCATAACACCATGAGTTTCACTTCCATACATTTTTTAGTAACCACGGCCAATAAAATTTATTCTTTAAAATAAAATTGATTAGTCACGATTTTATTTTTAGGGTGCACAAACTAGCTTAGGATTTAGTGCCTTGGAATAGGATTTTGTGAGTAAACTTCTCCAAGGC
>CBVK0100247494.1:0-16360 GCA_900067695.1 Picea abies | reverse complement strand
TCCTCTGAATTGTCGGGCTCTTGTTGCAGCAAAACCGGTGGTTTAAGGACAAATGTGCGTTTTTCAAGTGGAGATGTGTTTATGAAGACACATTTTCTTGAACTACAAGTGAGGGGCAAGGAAAGTGCAATGTGAATTGCTTGCTAAGCAGACATTTGTTGAATATTTAGCAATGTATTGCCAAGTGTCTGTATCATTTGTATGGCATCAATATGACTTATTTCATGTTCTTTGCGTATTTTTATGAATGCACTTGTCATAGATTTGTCAATCTTCGTCATATACGAGGTACAATATGATGTTGCAGCATATGCATTCAGCATGTACTGCGCATCTGTATTTGCTTTCCACATAACTGGCATATCCTTGGAGAAACTATTGTTCCAAATATGGGAGAGTTTTCATTTAAGGAAAAGTGTTGGTTGCCTAAGCGTACATTGTATGGCTTGGATGTACTCATCTTCTGAAAGATTTACCTGTGTCAAGAAGGCATCAAAGCTCATCATTTCATCAAATCCCCCTTCTTCTAGAAATGCGAACAAGGATTTAGATTTCTCAACAACAACATTTTCCTCTACACTAGCTGGCTCTATGATTCTTGTAGCTCTCATTGGCGGCATGGGAAAGTTGTATCTACAATGTGAGTTTTTTCGTTTTCTACAACTTCTTGTATGGTAATATCTATGGACTTTCGCAAGTTCTAGATCCAAATGATATGTGTTGCATGTTATGTATTTATCCACAAATTGTTCGATCTTTGAATTGTTATCGACTCCATACACTGGTGCACCCTCTATCCACAACAATGCGTGGTCATGTTCATTTCCCCTATTCTGGAATTCAGTGACAAAAAAGTAGTCTGATATTTTTCTGAAAAACATTTCATCATGGCATATCAATTGTCTCAAAGCATTTATTTTATGTCTATAGTAGCGAGTACATGTCACCGAGTCTTTTCTTATGAGGTAGTCAATGTCGTTATTTTCCAGTGTATCGGTTTCTTTTTTGTGTTTCCTATTCTTATGCAGGTCAGATACCGCAACCACCAATGGATCCCAGCAGTGCTCTGCACTTGTAAATGTGATGAAAAATGTTGGTTGGCCTAATTGCTGGATCACTGCAAAAATATTTTTTTTGTTTTGTTGCAAATAGTCAGGAGAGGTGCGAATATTTTTGAAATCTATGTATCCAATATTAGATTTTAGAATTTTTTCTAGGTTAACTTTGTACTTCACATTCTTTGTGAACAACTTTCTTCCTTGTAACTGGCCTTTTCTTATTCGGACCCACATGCAGGACATAACTTGCTCTATTATTATGTGCATTGTCTTGAAAAACAAATTTGTTATGTGACAGGAGAAGCAACCTCTTGAATGTAGCATCTCCCATCGGACTATTTTATGATAATTCAATCATTTTGTAATATCAGTGCCACATGGATCTCCATAGAAGAGTGTTGGAAAGTTCATTTCCTCAGCAAATTTGTCCTTGAATATTCCAAGTGGACGTTGCCCCTCGGCAGGTGCAATTTCGACAATTTTGTCTTGCAAGTCACGAATGCACTGTGAATCAGTGAATCCATGCACCAATGTTTCAGCAGCTATTTCATTGTTCGATTCATCACTTGCATCAAAATCACTAGGATTTTCAAGAGTATCTGCAGAGTTTCCATGTTCTTCTGCGAGAACATTGTTCCAGTTGGCATTTATACAAATGTTCTCTGCTTTGTACAGGGCTCTGGAACATAATTCCTTTAATGCTTTCATAATAGCATGCACACACACTTTTCCTGTCTGATAGGTATTTTTGTATCACAAGCGTCCTTTCAGAGCCATAGCGATTGTAATTGTACTGTTAATAGATTGTGGCAACGCTTTTTGCACAACATTTAGCTGAACAGGCACATTAATAATTGATCCTGTTAAGCCCATCTGGGGTCGTTTATAGCCCCAAGGTCTGATTTGGGCAAATGCAATTCGTAGAGACACAAGTCCCTCCTCGAGTTTCGTAAGTGAACTTACATCTGCTAGTGTTGTATTACATCTTATTCAGTCAGAGGTTGCAAATTGTGGTGGCAGTTTTCCATTTTCAAGTGATCGTTTGCATGGAAGACAAACTTTCGCTCTGGAAAATGGTTTATCCTGGGATGTCAAGCGAAGGTATTCTGCTTGCAAATCAGGCGTGAAAGACTTACTATTTTTTGAAAAATTCAATTGTTCACAAATTGCACATGCAATGGAAGGAGTGTCTTTCATTTGTTTCATGTAGTTTTGTCTTGCATTTTTCTTTCGCAGGAAAGTATTCGTAGAAATTGTTTCCTGGTTTTCATTGCTACTACTGCATGGTGTTGCTTGTAGATCACGAAGTCGTACAGTTGCATCACCATTCTAGGATATGCAATCACACATGTTTATGCTCTGTTCTGCACGAACAAATTTCTTTACATTGTGATATGTGAGTTTCTCTCTAAAAGGAAGTGTAGCAATGTATTTTTTTCTCTCATGCATGACCTTTTTCAAGTTGTGGTAACTTAGTCTACGTTTCTTGCCCAAGGGCGGGATGAGCTGGTGGCAACTGGGATGAATTTCACTTTCACCCAGTTTCTGAGAAAGTACTTTACGTTTTTTTTTCAAGGCCTCTATGACCTTATCAGAAGTCGGGCGAATTTGACGAATAATTTTTTTCAAATTGTGATAACTTACTCTACGTTTTTTGTCTAAGTGGTCTATGGCCTCATCACAATTGTCATGAATTTTACACATTTTTTTTTGTTCAAGCCCTGTCTTCCCATATCGCAACTGGGAGGACTTTCATTTTCACAAAAAAACATTCCACGCATATGCAAATTCGATGTCGTTTGGGTGGCATGGATAGTCAACCCTGAACTACCGATATGTGCAAGCAAAGGTTCATAATGGATATGTGTTGTATCTGTTTTCAACGAAAGGATGTCAATTGTTCGATAGTAATTTGAATCAATAACCCAGGAATGGGCAGTGGCATCTGGCAAGGGCAACCACACCTGGATATTAACCCTGAATATGATAGAAAGCCATTGCAAACAGAATCTGCAACCCTCCATACACCCTTTTTCATATGGAAGTGTCATGTTCACAAGGTATTCCTGCCAACTTCCAACTGCTGGCATATTTTCTACGAGATATGGGCAAAGGTGCTAATGCAAGCACCTAAAAGCCTGTTGGCTGCCGCCTATAATTGCATTGCAAAAGGACTGTACAATGTAAAGTCATAGCGACTGAACATCGAATTCTACTAGCACCAAACAACAAATTGCATTGAACAGACTATCTCCACAGCTAGACACAATGTTTGTTGCCAGCTGTAAACTATGGCAATCTATGCCATGCAAAATCCCTTTGCATTGCGATTGAAGGTCTTTGAAAATAACGAATAAGTAGATACAAGGACCTTCTATATTGCATATGGCCATTTTTATGTACACTAGTGGTTCATAATGGCCACTAAGTGCATTGGCATCATGGAGAAAGATGCAATATGGATTGTCAGATGTAGTTTTATTGAATAGTGGATATCTTGTTTTTCTTGTCAATGACCAAATGGAAATTGATATATTCATCCAGTTAGACAGCCATCGTATACAAAATGTATCTCCCCAAAGTCCCCTCTCATGCGGAGGCAGAACTGGAGATGCAGACAACTGCATTTTTGAAAAATACGTAGTGACATCTTGTATTCCATGCAACTGCCGAAGAAAATCAAATTCCAGTTCGTATTCATAGGACTGCAAAGCCTCAGCATCGCCATTTTTAAAATAGGTCAAGAAATAATCTATCAATCCATTGCGCAGCTCGGTCGACAAATAGTGGAAATGCAATAGAACCTGGAATGTATCAAAAAGGCAATCCCCAACGGTATACGAGAATGCATCCAATCTAAAAAGCGCATTGCTATGCAAAACCATGTCAATGTTGTCATGTACAATGGACTGTGAAGTTATTTCGTACGACTCAACATCTATTACCTCTTTTATCTCTTCAACTGTCACTTTGAAGCTATTTGCTACATAGTTTCACTTTCTATGAAAACAGAGAAAAACAGGAGAAAAAAATAAAAAGTAGCAAAATAGAAAAATAAAATAAAAAACAAAGTAGGGCACCAATTCCCGTATGTATCTTTGAACCTTCTTCTTCTCAACTTCAATCCCCCCTAGTCCCCATAGCAGATGAGAAGAAAACAGAGAAATAAATAAAACAATAACTTTACTCAGCAGAAATAGAACAGGTAGATGCAGTGTTCCCACCCATAGAATGAAAGCATACCTTGCGTACAAACCCCACCCGATGGTTCCCTCTTCTGATGGCTCCCAACTACTTTTCGTAAAGCCCTCTGCATTGCAAGACACATGCTTTCCAAGAACAGAAACTAAGAGCACTGACAAAGATGGTGGGACTACCACCATTGAAAAACAACAACAACAGGGAAACTTACCCGTCAACAAAGGACGACAAGAGCTCAGCCCCAAAAACTGCAAAACGCAACAACAGGTCCAACAGCTTGCAAAGTTGAAAAACAAGAAACCAGTGAACAACCACGAAGTGCTCGAACTGCAATTGCAATTGCAGGACCTCAACTTTGCAAAGTTGAATCAAACAAGAACCAAAACCATGGAACGAAGCACCAAACAAGGATCGAACACTCGAGCAGCGATGTCGACCATGAACGAAACTGTATTGCAACCCATCTGTACAATAATCATTTAACACTGCCAGAGTTGTTATGTAAACAGTTAAGACTGTCAAGACCATTGAAGGGCGTATGCCTATGCAAGCATTTAAGAAAATATGCAGCGTGGAAAGCCTGTTCTCTCGAAGCACGCAACAATAACGCAAAAATCAGACATAGTAATATGGTAGAGAATGTATTCTACCCATCAAAAAATGCTAAGGGAGACATTCGAACTAATGCTAGCATTAATCCACCGTCGACCAATGCATAATAAAATATATAATTCAAAAAGACCATCTACTACCAAATACTTTGGACAGGTCAAGATATTTAACATTAGGAATAGTGAAGGCTGCAATAAGACCTCCAATCCTTTGTCCAATCAGATGTTGACAAACATGATACCTTTTATTATATTAAAATCGATGTCTTCACTTCCCTTGTTCCAACAATAGACAATATGGAAATATTTCTGGTCAATGCACAATCTAATACCAGGTCAACGATTTATCGATCACTATAGTCCCTCTACGCCTACGACAGGGACTAATAAGATAACTTGAGTTTGGTTGAACATTTGTGCAGTCATGTTGCAAGATAAAAGGATATGCTCTTACATAAAGGGAGATGTCCTTACATTACTTTTTCTCATAATTTTAATGGTTTGTATTCAATGTGAGGTTGAATTTTTGAGGATTTAAGTTTTTTCCCCACTTTAGTATTTAATGTTTTAATACCTAGAAAAGAAAATTTAGTGATATAAAGTAAAAAAATCGCTTAGTGGAATTTGATGTATATTTTAATGCAACATGACACTTCCAACTATCAGATGTAACGTAAAGAAGCTCTTAGTGCAATTACAACTATGGTTTAATTAACATAACAATTTCACATGTCATTGATCATTGATGTAACATAATGAATTTCCATATAAAATTATAATTTACTTATATTTAATGTAGGGTTAAGGTTTTGATGTCATCTGCATCAAGATAACAAAAAAATATTAATGTAATTTAAAGAATCGCTTAGTGAAATACCAACTATGTTTTGATATAACATGAACACAAACAATTATATCTTGAATGATATACTAGGTGGTTACGGAATGAAGCGAGGCGGAAAGCCAACGCGGCTAGGGCCTAAACCCTAGCCGCCTCCGCTCTGGATTTTCGACTGCAGGGGTGCGGATTCGTCTGTAGCAGCTGATCAGGGTTACAGGGCCGCGGATAGGCGTTTTCAGAGCGTCCCCCCTACGTTTTTTGCATGCGTTTTGGAGCAGCAATTGTGCCTCTGCGATTTGTTCTTGTTTGTTGTTGGTAGCCGCCCTGCTACGATGGCCCCAAATCCGAATGCCGAGATGGAAGAAGATCCTTTGGAAGCATTCAAAGCATTAGTCCGCTCGGTAGGACCTAAATCCAAGCCTTCTCTCTCGTCTAAGTTTGTTAAGAAGATGGAGGAGATCCCTTCGCTGGAGATATCTCCAGAGGAGCCTTGCAATCTTGCCCTCTTTCTAGCAGAAAAGGCCCTCATCAGGAAGTTTACGGGGTTATGGCCCAGCCCCAAAACGGTGGAGGCGTGGATGGATGATTGTTGGAAGTCACTGATATAGGGAAAAGTCTCTTCGTGCGCAGTAGGCAGGGGTTTTTTTGTCTTCAGTTTCTCGAGGACAGAGGATCGTGATCTAGTTTTAAGATCTGGACCCTATTTTATGGGGGCGAGAGGGTTGTTCTTAGCCCCCTAGACTCTTGACTTCAATCCTGGAGCCGAGATCACTGCAGCCCCTGTTTGGGTTAGGCTGCCTCATCTTCCCTTGCATCTTTGGGAGAAAAGATCTCTGGAGGACATTGGAAATAAGCTTGGGCGTTTCCTGGACAGTGTGGAGCCGAAAGGGGATCAGTTTACTTGCGCTCGAATTTGTGTTGAGGTTAACCTCGAGAAAGGCCTTCCGGAAGCCATTAAGCTCTCCCTGGGGGAATGGTGCCATATCCAAGAGCTGGACTATGAGCAGATTCCTTTTAAGTGCCTCCGATGCCATGCTTATGGTCATTTCGCAAAAAGTTGCACCAAAGCCTCTGAGGAGCCGGGACCAGTCAAAGAAGATGATTTTCAGCCAGTATCTAACAGACGAAGGAAGCCAAGGTGAAAGGATCCACTACCCCAGGCTCCGAAGGCCACTCACTCAGCAGAGGCAACTCTAGAAAATAAAAACAGCTTTGATGCGTTGAAGGAAGATGAAGCCCTAGATCTAGAAACAACAGCAGTTAAGGGAAATCCTCCGGCAGACGAAAGCTTTCTGGATAAAAAAAAAAAAAAAAACATGAACACAAACAATTGTGGAAGTTAAACCGCCTCCAAAAACCAAAAATAAAAAAAATAACATGAAAAATTTTACATTTCAATGATATCAACGATATAACATGAAAAAAAATCTCCAAATAAAAATATAATTATGTTGATGTAACATAACACTGACCACACATTAAAAAAGTTGTAATGGTATGATTAAATTGATTATGATGTTATTGTTTAATTGATATTTATGCGGAAGGCATTCTTAGGGACAGGTTTTGTTCAAAACCTGTAAAGCAAACCACTTTTCTTTTTGTGAAACATATATAGAGACAGGTTTTGTCGTCAATCGAGAAAACCACTTTATCACTCCAGCTGGAAAAGACACCTTCTCCAGATCAATGCAAATGCATTTAAAAATGGGTACATATGATAGGATATTCCAAAAGATACGACAAAGTCTTCAATGGCGGTCTGTGCGCATTAACTAAAACACACATCCGGTCATATTCAATTGGTCGATTCAAAAGTTTGTAGCCGTGATCGGTCAATTCTCAAATCTATCGCTGCCATTTGAGTAGGTGGAATTCTAGGTTCAGCGTACGTAGTTGCCACTACAAATGTGAAGGTCTTCATTGCCATTGTCATTGCAGGTTATGAAACTGTTTAACATAATCACTAATACTGTTATTCCAAGCTAAATTCCAATGATCCTCAAAGCCATACGATAGTGGAATTTTTCAGGCAAAGTATCATCAACCAGCGAAGTACCACCCACCTTAAGAAAATCGATCCAAAGCTGAATCACGGCGCAGAGCACAGCGGCCAAATCCATGCGCTAACCTCCAATAACCTTGATACAAATAATATTTAAAGATCTAACATCCCATCAAAATGCAAAGACAGCACACAGATTCAATTCCAAATAACAAACGGGTGAAAACCCACCGATTCAACTGCCATAGGCATTTATTAACAACAATCACGAGGAATAGAGCTCGAAATCAAGCAAAAGCAACTAGATCGGACTGCGAGGATCATTTAAATCAAGGGCCAGAAAAGCGAAAGCTCAAAAACAGATACAACGCACAAATTAGCAGAAGGCAACTGCTACATTCCTATGACTGGATCTCAAATTGCGTCAAAAGACACATAAAGAAACGCTTTAAAAGCTGAAGTATAATAAACTCCGGCAAAAATTTCTTTGAATACAAACATCCATTAAAACTTTAAAAATTATCAGAAAGAAAAGATTGATGAAAAAAATGACTCAAGGAGAAAAAGCTTGATTAAAGAAACATCAAAACGCACAAATTAGAAGGCAAGTGTTGCATTCCTATCACTGGATTTCAAACTCTGCCAAAAGATCCTAAAAGAAACGGCCTAGAAAGCGTAAATATAATTAACTCCGGTAAAAGAATTATTCGAACACAAGCATCCATTAAAGCTTTAAAAAATATCAGAGAGAAAAAGCTTGGTTAAAGAACCAAATCAAAGAGGAAAACGGTTAAAGAGCCGAATCAGACAGAAAAATCTTGGGAAAAGGCTTGGTTTAAGAACCAAAAGGAGTCTGGAATTAAGCATATTTAATCAAAAACCTTGAAAAATGAACCTATAAAACGCTGAAAACAAGCTGAAGCCAGAAAAAACACTTGCAAATGTAATTTAAAAGTGAAATTTATGGATCCAAAAACATTCCCTGAAAAGTTTTTGAGAGTTTCAAGTTTTAGTGGAATTTCAATTTCTCAAACTTTTTCAGTGAAGGAAATGGCCGTTGTGATGAAGAGGGAAGTTTTAGGTAACATGAAAAACAGTGCAAGAATTTTCACAGTCATTAAGTGTCATGGTACCAATGATTTGGCGTAATCATGCATTGAACTTTTCTTGCATTAGTGATGCACCTCACTCAGGAGTCATAACGTCAATATGGAACAAATAAATTATACTTATTACGTCAATATGGAACAAATAAATTATACTTATTATTTATTAATTTCAACAATTGAGTAAAAACACAAATGCACAAAGCTGGTTTTTATTGCTTTAATATAAATGTTTACGGGCTTTTTTCTTCCAATTGTAAGGTAAAGGTGTCTTGCCAGATTAGGCCAGCCATTGTACACAATGTTGAATCATTATAGGAGCTAATAATTCTCTCTTAAAATGGTTAATAAATAATGGAAATGCTACTTTCTGACAGGTTCCTCTAATATGAATATTGATGTACGTTGGAAAAATATATGGACGAACCAAGCACTTTTTCCAAGAAAATGTTTTTCTCAAATTTATATAATGTATAAACTCTTTTACAACATACAGCAGTGAGCCCAAGAACCTTTATACAGCGCTGGTCAAAGAATGATCCAGTATTGCTAATATCACATATTCAAAGAATGAACCAGTAATGATGTATAAACTCTTTTACAACCTACAGCAACGAGCTCGGAACCTTTAAACAGCGCTGGTCAAAGAATGGACCAGTAAAGAAAATATCACAGAATTACAAAGGATAATAGGAATCACACTAGCTAGTGGAATCTTCGGATGATGTATCAAGTCAATACGATACATCAGTCAATCGGAAGACTGGCAAATGGATGACTGAGAAGATAGGATCAAGCCTGAATAATACGAGCTATCAATCGACAGACAGGAGAGAACCGTATCATTCAAAAATGTTGAAGGAACTTGCTTTTCCATCATCACAATGAAAAACATATAGCCTTCCAACCTCTGCGCCAAGAGCCCGCTTGGAGAGTGAATCCGCCTCAGAGTTAAAAGAGCTGGAAAAATGCTGGAATTTTATGTCGGTGAATAAAGTGGAAAGCTCCCTCGTTCTTTGCATCCAGCCTTCGATGTGAATTGAATGGAGATTACAAGTGTGATTAATCCAGTCAATTACAATCCTCGAGTCACCTAAGACAAGAAGGTGATTTAAAGACCACCAAGACGCAAGGGTGAGGGAAACCCACAGGCCCATAAGTTCAGCTTTAGTGTTTGAACCCACCCCGCAATTTAAAAACCATTTCGTGATCCTCGAGGGGTGAGATTTGAAAGTACCCCCCGCCCCACAGCAGAGCCCGTTTGATTGAGCCGCACTGTCAAAGTAGACTATAGTGGATCCTTCAGCAATCAAATAGTCCCTTGCTTTGATTTGTGTGTTTTTTATAGATTTATGCTGTAGATGGAAGGAGGAAAGGATGTGGTGGAGAACCACTTGCAGGGAGGGAGGCCGACCCTCAAATACCACTAGATTGCGCTCTCTCCAAGTCTGCCAGCAAACGTGAGCCACCAGGGAATGAGGGGCCGATGGAGCCGAGATCCAAGAGATGAAGCAATCGGTGAAGGAACCGCCTTTCCAGTCTGTTGTAAGAGAGAAATGTTGAGTAAGAAAAGTCCAGATATTGATAGAAAAGGCACAATGGACGAATAGGTGGTGAAGATCTTCAACAGCAGCTTTGCAAAGGGCACAGCGGCTGGGCCCATGCCAGCCCCTCTTCCGAAGCACCTCCCAAGTGAGGATTTTTCCTTGTACGCGCAGCCAAAAGAAGAACTGAAGCTTTAATGGAAGGGGCCATTTCCAAATAGAAAGGAGTCCCGGGGCACAAGCAGTCGTGGCCTGTGGGTGTAATAGAGCCATATAGACATTCTTTACAGTTGTATGACCTGAGGCATCCTCTCCAGCGCAAATGAGCGAATCCTACCCTCCATTTAAGGCTATGCCAGCCGACTTTAGAGCTCTAGTGTAGGCAGCCCATTCAATCGCCATCGGTCCTCTCAGCAAAAGCTCACTACTGTGGTACCAAAGATCAGGATGAGGGAACGAGTGAGCTGCCGATTTTTCCTGTGACAAGTGAACCAAATTTAAAGAAGAAAGCCTCGCGCTGAGAGAAGGGGAGAGGATCAATTGGTTGTCCAAGCCGAGTATTTTGTCTTTCCCAATTAATATCTCACATCCAGATCTGGGCAACCAGCGGAGCCAGTGTAAGATTACTGGAGAAGCGGAAATGAGACCTCTCCAGAAGGGAGAATCCCTTCTCGGTTTATGTGACATCTTACGCAGCCAATGGATGAGAGGGCAGGAGGAGAGATATTTATCCATAATGACCCGGTGTATCAAGGGTGACCGCTCTCCAGAAAGAGCAAGCCAATAGCGCCGTGTTGAAAAAGGATAGGTTCTTGAGTCCCCATCCCCCCTCCTTTCAGGGCCTAGAGAGGGATTGCCAGCTGCAAAGGTGAAAATGGCACTTTCCAGGATGGTCGTTCCACAGGAAATTGAAAGAGAGCCTACGCAACAAGATAATGATCTTGTTGGGAATCCATTCAATCATCATCCAGTATACAGCTAGCCCTTCCAGAACAGATTTGACGAGAATAAGGCGGCCACCCAGGGAAAGCCACTTATTTCCCCAAAAGCCTATTCTCCTTTCAAATAAGGCCATCATCCAGCTCCAATCGGCAGGAGTAGAAGCACCCGGTTTCAGCAGATATCCCAAGTACCTAAAACCTTCATTTAAATCGATAAAAGAGAAGGAGATGGACGCTTTGAATAGCAGAAGATCAACCACAGAAAGACCCCAATAGTGAACAGTAGTTTTTTGAGCGTTTATGGATAGACATGTGATGGAGCAGAAAAGATGAAGAGCATCAAGAATAACCAGCCACTCCGAAATTTCTGCTAAAGACATTAGGAGAATGTCATCAACAAACATGAGATGAATAATTTTGCTAAGTCTGGAAACCTGAATACCAGAGATTTTGTGATCGGAGCAGAACTTTGCAAGGATAATGCTGAGGATTTCCATAATTAAGATGAAAAGATNNGAGTGGGCATCCTTGCCGGAGCCCTCTCTCACTTGGGAAGAAACTAGAGGCCTCCCCATTAATCAACACAGCGAAATTAGCACTAGAAACACAGGATAGGATCCAGTCAGAAAATTTATCGCCAAAGCCCGTCGATAGAAGGACTATCCGCAGATAACTCCAGTCAATACTGTCAAACGCCTTTTTTAGATCTATTTTCATGATTAAAGCCTTTAAATTCTTTTGTTTGATGGAGTGGATGCACTCGTGGGCAACCCCTATGGCATCTTGAATTCTTCTGCCTTTTAAAAAGCCAAGTTGTTCAGCTGAAAGGCCTCTTTCCAGATATGGCTTCAACCGGTTGGAGATCACCTTAGAAACAACCTTATAGATGAGATTACACAAGGATACAGATCTGAAGTCGTTGAAAGAGACGGAGTTGTTTTCTTTTGGTATCAGAACCAGGAATGTAGAGTTGAGACTTTTAATGTTTAATGACCTTACCTTTAATGCGAGTGTCCTCCACCATCTGGAGGAGATCCGATCCAACGAGATCAAAAAAGTGTGAAAAAAACTCAGTCGTCCAGCCATCGGGCCCTGGACTTCTCTCTTTTTTGAAATGGATCAATATATCTTTGATTTCCTGTAGGGTGACGGCCTTATAAAGATATGTAGCTTCAGTAGATGAAACTAGCTTTGGATAAAGGCTGGCAATTTCCAGTTTGTCAGTAAGAAATGGACAGTTGTTTGCTTTGAAGAGATGAGTGAAGTGGGCGATGGCCTCTTCTTTGATTTCCGCTTGCCCTCGGAGTAACTCAGCCCGTTCATTTTGTATAGACTATATGATTTTCTTGTTCCTGTTATAGCTGGCTAAGTTGTGGAAAAATTTGGAATTGGAGTCTCCCCACTTAAGCCACGTCGCTCAGCTGCGAAGCCACCAGCATTTTTCCTCATCGCTGAGTATAGAATCTCTGCTGCTTTCAAGCAATTTTAGGGATGCAGAGTCTTCCAAAGAAAGGACGGAAGTTGAGGAAAGAGCAATGAGATGTCTGATCTCTGTTTCCAGTTTAACAAGTCGGGCCGCCTCCAGTTCCATTTTACAAAATTGCCAGGATTTAGTTCGGGCCTTTAGAACCTTGAGCTTCCAGACTATTCTTCGTTGTGGATTAAGTTCTGCTTGGAAACACAGATCAGACCAAACAGCTTGGACAAGATCGGCATAATCTGTTGAGAGAAGCCAATGATGATTGAATTTAAAGGGGAAAGAGTTATGCCGAAGGGGGATGCACAGCTTAAGGAACACGGGAGCATGGTCTGAAAAATACGGATGTTCCACCCACGAGGATGGGAAGACTGTGGAGGTCATAAAACTATTCGATAATAAAAAACGATCAAGGCGTCTAGCAATAGCCTCGTTCCCAGTACGCCCGTTACGCCATGTGGTCACAAGCTTGTTTGGCAATACGTCTATGAGGTTCTTTGATGAGAATAGGTCTTTGTAGAAGGCCGCATCGGGACCAGGCGAAAGGTTTCCTCCCCAATGTTCATCAGAAGAGAGAGTAACGTTTAAGTCACCTCCAAGTATGAGGTTTGGTAAGTCCAGGATACCACTGGAAGCAAGTTGGGTCCAGAACTATCGCCTATCTTTGCAGGGGCCGTAAACATTTAGAAGAGCCAGCTCCTGGTTGGTAGCTAGATAGCGTCCCAGCAGCAAAATACCTCCACAGGTCAGGAAAGGAACCAGATCGAAGTATCCAGGGTCCCAGGCTACTAGCATGCCACCCGAATTGTTGAGTGAGCTAACGGCCGCCGAGACCCAAGATGGGCGGAAGGAGTGCATAAAAGCTCTGGAAAGAGGA
This sequence comes from Picea abies, assembly GCA_900067695.1. Taxonomy (NCBI): domain Eukaryota; kingdom Viridiplantae; phylum Streptophyta; class Pinopsida; order Pinales; family Pinaceae; genus Picea; species Picea abies. The sequence goes on along the minus strand of CBVK0100247494.1, from coordinate 2,699 downwards.
TCAGACGATAGTGTTTCTTGGAGAAAGATTACATCAGGAGAGGTGCGATCTAGAAGTTTACGGAAGGTTGCAGTCTTGAGGTTGCCTCCGATCCCTCGTAAGTTGAAGGAGAGCACAAGCATTATTTCGTACGAGATATGGCCTTCAATGCTCTAAGGGCCTTACCGTCGAGTGCCGGGGCTGAGGGATCAGAGTGTTGCAACTTTTGTGCTTCCTTCTTCTGCTTGGAACTTCGCGTTTGAAGAGGAGAGAGATCTACTCCCAAGCCACGCGACCAAGCGAAGGATTTTTTGTCTTTATCCGGAAGTTTGGATGAAGAAGGACCAGCGCCAGTAGAATGTATGAAAATGTCATTCCCCTGGTAAATATTGAGCTGTGAAGTGGAATCCGGGATGAAACGAGGAGTGGGTAAGGAGCTCAACTCAGCCAGTAATGATCCCTCGCTTTCGAAAGGCTGACTGTAACCTGGGGAAATAGCAGGGGAGTCGATCAGATCAGAGGAAGAAGCTGGAGTGCAGGGTTGACAGGTCAGTAGAAGGGTAGGGAGAGGTTGTATAAAGAGGGAGGGAAGAGGAGATATGGAGGGATCGGAACCCGTATGAGGGGAGATGACAGAAGTTTGTGTCTTTGATGTAGGGGTCTGTGACAACATGATTTCTGGAGGGGGAGCATCAGGAGGGCGTGGAGCGAGCCAAGGGTAGCAGTTAATGGTATCCATTTCGGATGCAGTGAGGGAGTTGAAAAGAGAAGGAATGGGATTAAGTAGCTTGGTGGTCAGTGATTCGGGTTTTCCAGGTAGAGGAAGGGAAGGAGGGTCTGGGTGTGCAAACACTGACTCGAGAGAAGGATCCACGTCCACACAATCTGGAGGATTGAGATGCAGGTCAGCTTCCTCAGATAAAGAAGTCGAGGACTTACCAGGGCAAGATTTGCGAAGATGACCAGTTTCTCGGCACTTGTTATCGCGAAAAGGTAGCCCGAGATAGTCCAGAATTTGTAAGGTCTTCTGTCCTCTCCATTCAATCTCCAGGTTCTCTGGCAGTCCAACCGATAGATCCATCTCAACTAGAACCTTGCCCAGTTTTCTAGAGGAGCCAGTAAGAGATGAACGATCGAGGGCAATGAACCTGCCAAGAGAGTCACCTATGGCTTTGATGGCTTCTTCGGTCCAGAAGTGGAGAGGCAGACCCAGAAGCAACACCCATAGATGTCTGAGCTGGAAGTAGTCCGATTCTGGGTTGAAAGCCATTCGCCAACGCTTAAGCATGAGGTTGCTTCCTCCAAAGACCCAGAGAGATGTTAAGAGTTGTGAAGCATCTTCAGGATCCCTGCATAAGAAGCTGAGCCAGCCTTTTTTGAGGTAAAAGACTTCAGGGCAGTACCCTAAAAGCGGTAACCAGTTAGTCTTCATCCAGTCCTCCAGTGGCTGAGGACTTAAGATTTTGTAAGAAATACGGCCAACAAGAGTGCAAACAGACATTTTGCAGAGGTTTTCCGTACCTACACCATCACCCAGCACCAGTCGCTTGGTTTTTCTGGTTGTTTTCCATTGTTTTCGACCATTGGAAGCCTCACGGTGAGGGAAAGATGAGGCCCTGTGGGTATTCGAAAGGAGAGTCTTGTTAGGACCGATATGGGGACCTGTGGGTATTCGAAAGGAGAGTCTTGTTAGGACCGATATGGGGTAGCCTGTCAGAGGCCGGTGTAGTAGTTTTCAAGGCAAGAAAGCTTGTCAGTGGAGAAGAGCCTGTAGCAGCTGTAGTTACTGTGGATGTATAGGGACAGTTTGAGAGGGACTCGGGGGGGAGAGGGGGACACCTCTTTTCCAGGGAGTCTGCAAGATCGAAAAGGCCCTCCTGTTTCCACAGGAGTTCATCAGTTGGTTGCATGAGAGTATTGGTAAGGGAGTCCATTATAAAAGTGACTAGGGAACCGTCCCCGGCCCACAGGACGAGGGGAGAGTCAGTCCGCAGGTTTGCAAAAGACGAGAGGATGTTGTAGATACGATGGGGCCAGGGGGACATGGGCTAGGACAAATGATGAGAATGTGCAGACTGGATCTGGACTAAAAGACAAAAGAAGCAGGGAGAGGTGGTTCGAAAGCAGACCAAGGGACATCCCACTCAAAAAGTGTGGCGACTACAGGCAAAGGAGGAAAAAAAAATGGACGACTGTGCAAGCAAAGGAGGGAAAAAACGGGTGGCTGTCAGGTAGAGGAGGTCTTCTAAAAAGGGCTATGTGTTGGAGAAGAGACCGGGATCGGGGATCTTCCTCAGGGGACCTGGTTCGCCAGTTCGCTCGGTGCCAGCCATTTTCAAAAAAAAATTCCCTCACGTGCGCCAGTTCCTCATTCACGAACCAAGCACTTGATGATCCTATTTATCTCATACTCGTTCATAAGTTCCTTAATCTTCTCTTTTCACAGTGAGGGAATATAAAAGTAAGTAAATGATGAATTCTTTTCAGTAGCAAGTTTTGTTCAAAAAAATGATTTTTTTCCAAAATGGAGTTGTTTAATCTTGCAGTTTTGGGTTAGCTATTTAAATTCAATAACTTAAAAGTTCAATTTTTTCATTAAAAAAATTTAAAAAAATTAATGAAAATGGAATAGCTTAATCTTACTGTTTTAAGTTCAATTTTTTATTAAAAAAATGTTTTCTGTGAGATCGGAAGAGCGGTTCAGCAGGAATGCCGAGACC
>CBVK0100247493.1:0-16361 GCA_900067695.1 Picea abies | reverse complement strand
CAATCACTAAGGGTTGACATAAATCTACAATATCACTCTCCAATAGTTGAAATCAATGACAACCAACAATCCATGCCAACTATCCATCAACCTAAGCCAGTTGTCTGACAATGTTTTTGATCTGACATTTGACCACCCACAATCCCTTTGAAAAAACAAAAAACAAAAAAAAGCACAAATCCTTAGCCATTTAAAATTTAGAACTTCGCTGCAAATCCAAAAAATAATTGAAAGAAAGAGAAAATGAGAGAAAGGAAAAGAAAATCTAAGAAGAATATAAATATTTCCATAAATATATATACATATACAAGGATGTACCAGCCTGAATTCAAAAGTATAGTTAGAAGATCCACAATTGAATCCATCTAATATGTCTAGTCTACTTTCCAAGGATGATTATTCTTTAAGGTTGGAAGGGATTGAGGCTTGGATCAATAAATTTCTAATTTGAACATAGTTGTCGTTGGGAATATATGCCCAAGATGTGCCACTGTGTGTGTGGTTGTTCAACTCAACAAAGTATTAACCATCGTCGATTGAGAAGATTAATCATCACTACAGTTATTTCTATCCACGAAGGGGTTGAGGTATTATTAATGCAGAATATTAGATTCAAAATCCAACGATTGCAAATATTAAACTTGAAAAACATCAATTTAAAGGTCATGACTAGTGAATTTACATCAATTTAAAATAATACAAATTAAAAATTAAAATTAAACTAAAACCATACTTAAATTTATGCCATCTAAGCATTGATTAGTCATTTTCCTATTTAGAAGTGTTCTCATTATAGAATATAAACCCTGAGATAACTCATAATGCAACTCCAAGGCTTCAATTTCAAAGTGATAAAAGACACTGACGTATTGAATATCAAAGTTTTAAGGTTTTCCTTTAGAAAATACATATACTCAATTTATATGAAGAAAAGTGGTGAGATATAAAGTGATAAAGGACTTATTACACTAAGTGTTAGGTATATGAAGGAAAAACTATAACAAGATGATTTTAAAGATTTTTTTTAAAAGTGACAAAGTGAATATGGATATTAATATAAAATAAAGATTTTTTTTAAAAGTGACAAAGTGAATATAATATAAAGGTACTTTTTGAAAGTGGATATTAATATAAAATAAAATAAAGCTTTTAAAAAAAGAGTTATTGATATCCATAATCTCAAATCTCTTCACAGCTTGGCGTCTATGTGTGCATAAGCATGTAACCCCTTCTCAATTAACAAGTGGGTGTACATACACATACTAGTCATCGGATGTACATCTCCATCTAGTCATCGGATGTACATTTCCATCTCCTTGTAATTTAGTCATTGGATGTACATGTTGGAGCTTCTTGCCATTTGTCCTTACAACATCCCCTTGCTATTAGTCCTTTTCCAAACATTATATCATATGTTTCAACCTCATTATCAAAGCATTGCTTCCAAATACTATTCGAATACATTACAAATGTATCTGTATACAATGATCATAAAGCATTGGAGCCTTAACTAATGAGCACCCATTGTTGCATCGTTAAATGCATATAGCTTATTCTTAGTCATCTTACTTATCTAGGGGCCAAATAAAGGGTATTGCAGATTTTGATATATAATTTGTTTCATAATGTTTTTCTTCACTTTAGTGCACACGGTGTCTCTATCTTTTATATATATATAAGTAAATCGATTTATATTTTAATGGATATTACAAAGAGAAGATTAGAATAAACAATTTCTGCTATATGAATTGCATATCATTGTCATTTACTTTTTTTTGTAATTTATTGCATTAATTATTATTCTAATAATTAGAATAACTCTAAAACGAGAGAATAATATCATCGAAGCAAATTTGAGGAGAGACACATAGGACAAGGAAATAAAGCATTTTTTATAACTTTGACATCATAGGAATGAGGAATGCAGTGTCATGACTAAAGTAGAAGCTCATCATCGAGCTAGTGGGGGGTTGTGACTAAATATCTCATTCCCAACCACTTTTGGTGAGCTCAAACTTGAATCATTTAGAGATATCAATAGCAACCCACCCTCCACCCTCCACCTCGATATGTTAAACAAATTTATTAGGCTTGAATTTATCGAGTGATATATAATTCAATTAAAAATAATTCATTCCCCTCTCAATACCCACTTTAACTTTTTAAAGTATTGTTATCAGGACAATTTCAAGACGTTTTAATGTTAGCCAATAATGACAATGCAAACAATGAGTTATTAACATTTTCAAACGATGAAAAAGTGCATAAAACAAGATGAAGGGAGTGAGGTCATGGTGACGACACTATTGGACACATATGAGTCTAAATTGTTGCTTCAAGGATAGGTGGACTAAATAACGTTCTCTATTATTTTATTCTTGTCATGGATGGTTGGAAGTGGAATCTCAATGCTCTTCATTATGTTTGTAAAATTAGGATTGAACTCAAAGTTTTCAAGTGCAGCTACTGCATCATTGCTTGAATTTTTTAGAAGAATATTATTTTTTGCACAAGTAATTCAATATAGCATTCCCACAGAAGCTTCATGTTGTTTACTCAATTTTTCATGAGTGAAGGAGGTTTAAGGTAGCTAGTATGGAGCTAGATCTAGTATATTTTACACTATATCCATATGAAAACCAAAGCATTTGGGCTTCACCAGATGCTTGTTACAAGGAAGATGTGGTTCTACTTAGGGTGGGTGATCCTAGAACAATGGGGAGTTTCCCTCCTCCTCCAACAACCATGGTTTTGTATTCAAAAGTGTGTAGGTCATCAGAGGTCCTATGTGATGTCAGATGGGTTAGATCAAGTATTGATGTGTGTGCATATTTGTAGGCTCGAGGTATGATATATTGGGTGTTGAATAAGAATGACATGTGGGTTTGTAGGTTGGTGTAAATGTGCCCTTATCACTACACGATCCTGGCTTGGTTTCTTGAGGTATTGGTATCAAGGTTGTTGTGAGTCCACCTTTCCTATATGTTATGGTGTCAATTTCCACCATTGAAACAATGATTCTCTTATCGGCCTAGTCCCTATCCTACTTACAGACAATTATTCCCCATACCTCCTTGAGACCTTCTAAAAAACATCTTTTTGGAAGTTGTATGCACCCTCACAGTTATGCAACATGCATATACACGGGCTACCTAAGTAACAGTCATGTACGTGTTAGTAAATGCTTAAAAAAATATAATTATTCATAATTAAATGTTGAGTTACAGGTTCGGTTAGTTTCCTAACTCCTTTTAATCATATTGAACCATCTCTAACCAACTAGAGACCGTATAAAAGGAGCATTGTGTCCAAGGAGAAAGGTAAGGATACTTTGCTCATCAAAGCAAACATCCATTTGGTTACATCAGCCATGTCCATAAGCCCATATACATCCTTGTTGCTACTGGTTATTGGCTTGGAAACCCTTGTTTCCAGCCTTCCTTTTGATCACCATCCAATATTACTAAGAGTCTCCTCTATATTCTCATTGAGTCTGTGGTGAATCTAGAACCAAAACAAATTTTTATAGCAGGAGCTTTGGTGGAGGGACCCAAAGTCTCTTTCGATAGAGAAGCACCGCACAGGATAAGTAAACTTTGTAACCACCTTGACTGTTGAATATCATAGAAACTCATTCATTCAAAAAAACATGGTATTTGTATTGTTTAAATTTCAATTCTTTCATGTATTCTTTGTAGAACACTAATTGCTTTGATCATTTTGTGATATTTTGGACTAACATATAGTTATTAGTATTACTACCTTTCCCCATAGTATTGTAGGTTTAATGTTCTTGTAGGTTGCAAAGGAACTATTGGAAAAGAGTGAGGAGATTCTGGCAATCGGGAACGACAACAACTGTAGGACTCCTGGTGAGTTAATCCTTCTTATCCTTTCAATAGTTAGTTATTTCCTTTTAATTCGGTTATACTATCTTTGTTGAGTGTTCTTTATGGAATTTGCTTTATGCATGGTCATTGGTATGTTGCAGTAAGCCCACTACTATAAGGGATTTTCCCCAAAAGCAGAATTGGTTACCATACCGAGGAAATTTCTCTTTAGTGTGCATGTTTTCGTGCTTTTGGTTTTATTTTCTTGATTCGATTGTTTTTATTTCCTTTTTAATTGCTTTCTTGTACTTAGATTAGTAACTTGTAATTACCTAAGTCTTTCTTTATTCACTTGAGCCTGTTGTTTTGCCTTTTTTCTTCTCTTTTTGATATTTTGGGGTATATGCGCACTGTACAGTTATCACAGTCGCATGAATATGTGTCCACTAGTTAAGAAAGTCGTGTACATACGCGGTCTACTTTGAGTACATGCGTGTATATCTTTCTAGAGGGGATTTTTTCAAATATTTTATGGTTTTAGGGTGTTGGGCCAGGTGTCTGGGTTCTCTCCTGGGACTTTAAGACTTTGTTTGGGTTGCTTTCTGAGTTAATAAGTTAGTAAGTTGGAATTTTTATAAAGAAAAACAAGGTTATTGGATGCTTCTATCATTCAGAGTCATTATTGGATTTGCTCTTTGTTTTCCATTATTTTTTGGCTTTCTTTTGATCTCTCTGTTGCATCTTGTGTTTCAAAATTTTAGCCTATTTTTTACAAGTTTTTCTAAGTGTATACGCTCTTCCCTTTTACAATAGACGCGTACATATGCTTCTTTAATATAATAGTAAAGTGCATACATACACACCTTTATAAGAGCAAAAGTTGTACAAGTGTGTAAGTGTACAGACACGCATACACACCCTGTAGAACGATAAAGTGTGTACATACACACCCTATAGAAGTCTAGGTTGCGTACAAGAGATTATATACGCGAACTACAATAGAGAGAGGGGCGTATGCCTCCAAAAATGGGATTTTTTGACTTGCTTTTCAGCCTTTTATAGCCTTGTTTTTGTCTTTTGGAGGGTTTTTTCTGAAACTTTTTGTGGGCTATAGGAGGTTCATAAATCCTTATAATTGAATGGAAAAAACATGATCCATCTTTGGCTCCTTTTTATCCCTTGGATTGCATAACTATAAGACTAGTTTTGTTCTCAAGATCTAGGTTTCCTAGTTGTTGTTGCAATCATCTTTGAAACTTGAGTTTTTATTTGAGTTCAATACTTTTATTTTGTGTTTTCCTTAGATTTTTATACACTAAACCACATAGATTTCTTTCTTTTTACATCTTTTATTTAGTTTTTCTTTGGTAGAAACAAGAAGAAAATGAAAAAAACATAGTTTGTTGTTGGTTATGTCTCTTTCTTTATGTTGCATAGTTTTGCATCATATTTGAAAAAAGAAAATATATTAGCATAGGATTTTGTTTTCTTCCCATATTGAAAGGAATTTCAAAAGAAAAATATCAAAGAACATCCTTTTGTTTGCTTCTTTTTCTTTTCTCAAAAGGTTGCATTGTGCATTTTGCATCAAAAAGATAAATTATTGCATTTCAAGGTTTGAAAGTTTGTTCATGCATTTTTGCTTTTTTGAAACTCTTTTTCATTGAAGAATTAGTGTAATGCTTTCTTTTCCAGTGTTCTTATAATTTTAATTTTTGCAAGAGTCTCAAACAACATCATTTTCACTTCTATATCCTTTAAGTAAAAAACAGCCGCTAATCTGAACTCTAAATTTAAAATTTACTAGACTTTGTTTTTTCGGTTTATTAACAAGTTTAGGGTTAGGGCCTTGGATTAGGACTAGAGAGATAACTCTCCAAGGCCATTGAAAAAACATAGGAGTCTAATTTGAGGAGAGTCAAATCCAATTTTCGTATAAGTATATTTTGGAGCCTCATCTAACATAGGAGTTAAACACGAGGTCACGTGAGGAAGAACCAAGGAGATAACCCTTCCAAAGATTCATTGAACGTAGCAGAGAGATAAGTTTTTTGGGGTTTCTCTAGTGCCCATACCTCCCTAAGAGGCACCACTTTCAAAGCTTTGGGATTTGCTACCCTGTCCATATGTTCAATCATGACTTTAGATTGTACCCCTCGGACATTGAATGCAAGTTGGTATCCTTAATTTCTCTTCCTAGGTATCTCAGTGGTGACTGCGGGGGTTTACCCATGGTACCTAGGGTATACATCACATCGCACTTGTCAATACATTTGGAGGATTCCCCATGAAGCATGGCTACTTTCACTGGGAAGGGATGGTTAGTGGAGGTCGCGGTAACTGCTTCTCACTCCTTCGTTCAATAGTCTCAGAATTTGATCAACCTATGATGGTTTTCGGAAGCTCCCTTTCCACTTTTTCATTGTTTTGGACTCGGGACCTTATCCACTTGAGCTGAAGTTTTGGAGAAGTTGTTCATTTGTGATGTTTCTCTTAGGAATTTTTAATGGAGTGTTGCTTTGTATAGTTGGCCTTAGGTTGTGTTTGTATCACCACTTTTGGGTTGTTGATTCAATATGGTCGACCAATCGCTCTACCAGTCGAGAAGGACCCTTGGTATTTCTCTTGAATGCATGGAGACACCTCTTACAAGGAATGGTATTTTATACCATTGATTCACCAGAGTCAGTGCGTGAGACTTTCATACATAAACAGTCTCACAAGGGACGAACCTATGCATAAGAACATCATGGCCAAAGTTCTTGAGGGTACCAATCAATAGACCCCTGCCCAAGGGGATTCTTGTGCTTTTCCTTGCTTTGGAAACGTTGGTTCCCCCTTGATGGCCACATTGAACATTCTCGGGTTGATAGTTGGACTATCGATTTGGTTTTGGACCACTCTGAATGTCATGAATGGTCTTGATGCTTCTCATATAAGCAACTTATGTCATGGGCATCAACTAGATGTTGATCCTTTACCTTTTGTATCCATGAAGTCTACTCCTTTGTAATTTCCCCAACTAGGTTGGGTGGAATTTTCACACTATTACACCCAAATTCTTATGCTGCTAACAAATTACTCAATGTAGAATATTATCAAACAAATTGAGAACATTCGTTACACAAAGTTTAGAGCAGATAACCATGGCATCTTATTATGGAAGGAAACTCCCAAATCAGTACAATGATGACTAATGGTTGTAATAACAGCTGCAGAATACTATTAAGCACATAAGCTAATAGTTGTTAGGCAGAAACACAATCTATAACAGAAACACCTTATGCTCTTGATGCTTCTCAGATAAGCACCTTATGTCATGGGCATCGAACGAATGTTGATCCTTTACCTTTTGTATCCATGAAGTCTACACCTATGTAATGTCCCCAACTAGGTTGGGTGGAATTTTCACACTATTACACCCAAATTTTTATGTTGCTAACAAATTACTCAATGAGGGATTGAGAACATTCATTACACAAAGTTTAGAAAAGATAACGATGGCATCTTATTATTGATGGAAACTCCCAAATCAGTACAATGACAACAAATGGTTGTAATAACAACTACAAAATACTACTAAACATGCAAGCTAATAGTTGCCAGGAAACAACACAATCTATCACAGAAACAACATTGGAAACCTGGTATGATGCCAACAAATGAAGCAAAGGCTCTCCAAGCCCTCTACTACTCTACTCTAGTGATGTACGGCATGTAGGAGATCCTCTAAACCTTTTTCATGATATTCTCGGGCCTGAACTGTTACAAAACCCTAATCCATAGGGGTCCTCATGGGACACTTGTTGGGTGTCTTGCGGGGCCTCGCGTGACGACCCTTGTTCAACCCGCGGGGAGGCTTCCAGCTACCACAGCGCGAAACCCTACGATACCTATGGATCTGTTGAATGGTTTTCTCCTGAACTTTGTCCTGAATACTTCACACCAAATTAAAACACCTCCAAATTTCTTCAGAATAGAATCAATAACCACGAGGAAATCCAAGAGGACTCAGGATGAATCTATTTCTTGTCTACCTAGGGTGGATATTGAACCACCGAAACTAAACCTGAAATGGAAGGGTTTTTCCCAAAACCCCAATGAAAACATTGGCCACAAGAGCACTTAATAAGATATCAAAAGCATAATGCCAAGGGGAAAGGTTGTTCTTCTCTTTATTCTTCCTTTGGACCTTCTAGATATTTCCCCCATTTTGACCAAATCAAATCTTCACTTTATTTACCGTCCAATTCCCTTTAAATATAATTATTTATTTTATTAAATGTCACTTTTAGGGTTTGACAATCTTTTTACCTAGTGACACCTTATTGAATCCCTTTTTCCTTGTTGATTATAGCTTACAATAGTCGTATAGACCATTGAGTCATCACCATCACTTGGAAGGGGACATTACGATCCTCCCTTCCCAATATTGCTTGTCCTCAAGCAATTCTAGATCAGGGTGTTGTAGAACCTACTCCCCCTCCTAGGTAGCATCTTCTACAGGAAATCCTCTCCATATAACCAAATACTCTCGAATGACCTTGTTCCTCAGTCATTATTCCCTAACATCAACTATCCTCTCAGGGGATAGAACCAACTTCCCTTCCTCGTGAAGTGGAGGAATATATGTTGAAGCAATGACATGTTGTCCCAATGCCTTCTTGAGGCAGGATACATGTAAGGTGTTGTGGATCATGCTGCCTTTTGGTAGATCCAACTCATATTCCACTTCCCAAAATCTCATGATCACTTTGTAGGGCCCATAAAAGCGGGGCTTGATATTTGTATGACTACAATATGATAAAGACAAGATCTCCAACCTCAAAACGATGTTCTACCCTCTGTCTATCTACATACATTTTTTGTTGAGTTTGAGCAGCTTGCAAGTTTTCCTTCAAGACTCTTAAGATGTCATGGATTTCCTGTAACCAATCTTTTGCNNGTAACCAATCTTTTGCCTTAGGAGCTCTACTCCCTCCAAATTCCAAATCCACAAAAGACGTAGCATCATATCCATACAATGCTATGAATGGGATCATCCCGATGGACATGTGATGAGTGGCCTTATAGCAATGCTCACCAAGATGAAACCACTTTATCCATGTTTGTTCTTGCCCTGGCGCATAATTCCTTAGGTACCCCTCAATCCATTTGTTTACTATCTCGGTCTTCCCATCAATCTGGGGGTGATAGCTAGTGTTAGGTGTTAACTCCATCACAAACAACCTGATTATCTCTTGCCAAAATGCACTGATAAACCTACTATCCTGGTCATTAACTGTGTTCCTCAATAGGTCATGGAGTTTGAACACCTGTCTGAAGAATAGATCTACCACCTAAGATGCACCATAATCTGTAGGAATAGAAAGAAGTGGGCAAATTTAGTCCAAATGTCCACTACCTCGTAGATATAGTCCCTACTTTGCACCTTGGGTAATACCGTGATGAATTCCATAGAAATGCTCTCCCATTTCTGCTCTAGAATCAACAATGGTTGTAGTAGACATGTAGGTTGTGTGAACTCTAACTTGTTCTGCTAGAAAGTCATACACTCCTTCACATGATGAAGTACATCCCCCTTGAGACCTTTCCACAAGAATCGTTCTCTTATTTGTCGATAGGTTCTTAGATACCCTTGGTGCCCGACAAGTGGTGTGTCATGTGTTGCACTCAAAATCTTATCCTTGAGTGTGGACTCAAGGAAAATATAGATCCTTCCCTTGTATTAGATGATATCATCCACTACCTTGTACCTGTCATCCTGAATAATAATAATAATATAATCTATTTTTTAGGTCATAGCCAATCCAAACACCAAATTGGTACATACGTAGTCTACTTGGAGTACATGCATGTATATCTTTCTAGAGAGGGTTTTTTCAAATATTTTATGGTTTTAGGGTGTTGAGCCAGGTGTCTGGTTTCTCTCCTGGGACTTTAAGACTATCTTTGGGTTGCTTTCTGAGTTGATAAGTTAGTAAGTTATAATTTTTATAAAGAAAAACAAGGTTATCTGATGCTTCTATCATTCAGAGTCATTATTGGATTTGCTATTTCTTTTCCATTCTCTTTTGGCTTTCTTTTAATCTCTCTATTCCATCTTGTGTTTCAAAATTTAAGCCTATTTTTTATGGGCCAGGTGTCTGGGTTCTCTCCTGGGACTTTAAGACTTTGTTTGGGTTGCTTTCTGAGTTAATAAGTTAGTAAGTTGGAATTTTTATAAAGAAAAACAAGGTTATTGGATGCTTCTATCATTCAGAGTCATTATTGGATTTGCTCTTTGTTTTCCATTATTTTTTGGCTTTCTTTTGATCTCTCTGTTGCATCTTGTGTTTCAAAATTTTAGCCTATTTTTTACAAGTTTTTCTAAGTGTATACGCTCTTCCCTTTTACAATAGATGTGTACATATGCTTCTTTAATATAAGAGTAAAGTGCATACATACACACCTTTATAAAGGCAAAAGCGTGTACAAGTGTGTAAGTGTACATGCACATATACATGCCCTGTAGAACGATATAGTGTGTACATACACACCCTATAGAATTATATTTTGCGAACAAGAGATTGTATACGCAACCTACAATGGAGAGAGGGGCAAATGCCTCCAAAAATGTGATTTTTGGACTTGTTTTTCAACCTTTTATAGCCTTCTTTTTGTCTTTTGGGGGGGTTTTTCTGAAACTTTTTGTGGGCTATAGGAGGTTCATAAATCCTTATAATCGAATGGAAAAAAAATAATCCATCTTTGGCTCCTTTTTATTCCTTGGATTGCATAACTATAAGACTAGTTGTGTTCTCAAGATCTAGGTTTCCTAGTCGTTGTTGCAGTCATCTTTGAAACTTGAGTTTGTATTTGAGTTCAATACTTTTATTTTGTGTTTTCCTTAGATTCGTATGCATTAAACCACACAGATTTCTTTCTTTTAACATCTTTTATTTAATTTTTTCTTTGGTAGAAAGAAGAAGAAAATGAAAAAAACATAGTTTGTTGTTGGTTATGTCTCTTTCTTTCTGTTGCATAGTTTTGCATCATATTTGAAAAAATAAAATATATTAGCATAGGATTTTGTTTTCTTCTCATATTGAAAGGAATTTCAAAAGAAAAATAACAAAGAATATCCTTTTTTTTGCTTCTTTTTCTTTTCTCAAAAGGTTGCATTGTGCATTTTGCATCAAAAAGATAAATTGTTTTCTTCTCATATTGAAAGGAATTTCAAAAGAAAAATAACAAAGAATATCCTTTTTTTTGCTTCTTTTTCTTTTCTCAAAAGGTTGCATTGTGCATTTTGCATCAAAAAGATAAAATATTGCATCTCAAGGTTTGAAAGTTTGTTCATGCATTTTTTTCTTTTTTTAAACTCTTTTTCATTGAAGAATTAGGGAAATGCTTTCTTTTCTAGTGTTCTTATAGTTTTAATTTTTGCAAGTGTCTCAAACAACGTCATTTTTACTTCTATCTCCTTTAAGTAAAAAACAGTCGCTAAAATGAACTCTAAATTTAAAATTTACTAGACTTTGTTTTTTGGGTTTATTAACAAGTTTAGGGTTAGGGCCTTGGATTAGGACTAGAGAGATAACTCTCCAAGGCCATTGAAAAAACACAGGAGTCTAATTTAAGGAGAGTCAAATCCAATTTTTGTATAAGTATAGTCTAGAGATTCCTATAACATAGGAGTTAAACATGAGGTCATATGAGGAAGAACCAAGGAGATAACCCTTCCAAAGCTTGATTAAACGTAGCAAAGAGATAAGTTTTTTGGGTTTCTCTAGTGCCCATACCTCCCTAAGAGGCACCACTTTCGAAGCTTTGGGCTTTTCTACCCTGTCCATATGTTTGATCGTGACTTTTGATTGTACCCCTCGGACATTGAGTGGAATTTGGTATCCTTAATTTCTCTTCCTAGGTATCTCAGTGGTGACTGTGGGGGTTTTCCCATGGTACCTAGGGTAGACATCACATCACACTTCTCAATACCTTTGGAGGATTCCCATGAAGTGTGGCTAATTACACTGGGAAGGGATGGTTAGTGGAGGTCGGGGTAACTTCTTCTCACTCCTTCGTTCAACAGTCTCGGGATTTGATCAACCTGTGACAGTTTTCGGAAGCTCCCTTTCCACTTTTTCATTGTTTTGGACTCGGGAACTTATCCACCTGAGCTAAATTTTTGGAGAAGTTGTTCATTTGTGATGTTTCTCTTAGGAAGTTTTACTGGAGTGTTGCTTTGTATAGTTGGCCTTAGGTTGTGTTTGTATCATCGCTTTTGGGTTGTTGATTCAAGATGGTCGACCAATCGCTCTGCCAATCGAGAAGGACCCTTGGTATTTCTCTTGAATGCATGGAGACACCTCTTAGAAGGAATGGTATTTTATACCATTGATTCACCAGAGTGAGTGTGTGATACTTTCATACATAAACAGTCCCGCAAGGGACGAACCTATGCATAGGAACATCATGGCCAAATTTCTTGAGGGTACCAACCAAGAGACCCCTGCCCAAGGGGATTCTTGTGCTTTTCCTTTCTTCGTAAATGTTGGTTCCCCCTTGATGGCCACATTGAACATTTTTGGCTTGATAGTTGGACTATCGGTTTGGTTTTGGACCACTCTGAATGTCATGAATGGTCTTGATGATTCTCATATAAGCACCTTATGTCATGAGCATCAACTAGATGTTGATCCTTTACCTTTTGTATCCATGAAGTCTACTCCTCTGTAATTTTCCAAACCAGGTTGGGTGGAATTTTCACACTATTACACCCAAATTATTATGTTGCTAACAAATTACTCAATGCGGAATATTATCAAACAGATTGAGAACATTCATTACACAAAGTTTAGAGCAGATAACCATGGCATATTATTATGGATGGAAACTCCCAAATCAATACAATGATGACTAATGGCTGTAATAAAATCTACAGAATACTATTAAGCACACAAGCTAATAGTTGTTACGCAGAAACCCAATTTATAACATAAACACCTTATGCTCTTGATGCTTATCAGATAAGCACCTTATGTCATGGGCATCAAACGAATGTTGATGCTTTACCTTTTGTATCCATGAAGTCTACAGCTATGTAATGTCCCCAACTAGGTTGGGTGGAATTTCCACACTATTACACCCAAATTTTTATGTTGCTAACAAATTACTCAATGAGGCCGTTGGCAGGGCGGACTTTGCAAAGGCTTTGACCGGTGGGGGAGGCCTGGGGTTCGAATCCCATGGACTCCATATAATTTTGAACCAATATAATGATGCCACATGGCGGCCCATGATTGGGCCACATGGCATCCAACCACAAACCAAAAACTGCCACGTGTCAAAACATGATTCGCCCAACTGTCATCCAATCAAAAACTGCCACATAACCCCTGCCACGTCAGCATACGGACTCTGCCACGTCAACCTGTACGGACTGCACAGTCAGCATCCCTTTTTTTTTTTGCCTGTTTGACGATTCAAACAGATCGGAATATCTCTCACTCCTGACGTCCATTTGAAACGAAACGAGTTGTGTTGGGTTCGCAATGACAAGGCCTACGCTCTCGTACGATTTGAAGCGATTCTGATCACTTTGAATTTTTGAGCAAAATTTGATCCCCTGATCAATATTGAACCACCGAAACTAAACCTGAAATTGAAGGGTTTTTCCCAAAACCCCAATGAAAACGTTGGCCACAAGAGCACTTAATAAGATATCAAAAGCATAATGCCAAGGGGAAAGGTTGTTCTTCTCTTTATTCTTCCTTTGGACCTTCTAGATATTTCCCCCATTTTGACCAAATCAAATCTTCACTTTATTTACCGTCCAATTCCCTTTAAATATAATTATTTATTTTATTAAATGTCACTTTTAGGGTTTGACAATCTTTTTACCTAGTGACACCTTATTGAATCCCTTTTTCCTTGTTTATTATAGCTTACAACAGTCCTATAGACTATTGAGTCATCACCATCACTTGGAAGGGGACATTACAGTCCTCCCTTCCCAAGATTTCTTGTCCTCAAACAATTCTAGATCAGGGTGTTGTAGAACCTACTCCCCCTCCTAGGTAGCATCTTCTGCGGGAAATCCTCTCCATATAACCAAATACTCTTGAATGACCTTGTTCCTTAGTCATTATTCCCTGACATCAACTATCCTCTAAGGGGATAGAACCAACTTCCCTTCCTCGTGAAGTGGAGGAATATATGTTGAAGCAATGACATGTTGTCCCAATGCCTTCTTGAGGCATGATACATGGAAAGTGTTGTGGATCATGCTGCCTTTTGGTAGCTCCAACTCATATTCCACTTCCCAAAATCTCATGATCACTTTGTAGGGCCCATAAAAGCGGGGCTTGAGATTTGTACGACTACAATATGATAAACACAATATCTCCAACCTCAAAACTTTGTTCTACCCGTTGTCTGTCTACATACATTTTATGTTGATTTTGAGCAACTTGAAAATTATCTTTCAAGACTCTTAAGATGTCATGGCTTTCCTGTAACCAGTCTTTTTCCTTAGGAGCTCTACTCTCTCCAAATTCCAAATACAGAAAAGAGGTAGCATCATATCCATACAATGCTATGAATGGGATCATCCCGATGGACATGTGATGAGTGGTCTTATAGCAATTCTCACCAAGATGAAACCACTTTATCCATGTTTTTTCTTGCCCTGGTGCATAATTCCTTAGGTACCCCTCGATCCATTTGTTTACTATCTTAGTCTTCCCATCAATCTAGGGGTGATAGCTAGTGCTAGGTGTTAACTCCATCAAGAATAACCTAATTATCTCTTGCCAAAATGCACTGAGAAACCTACTATCCCGGTCATTAACTGTGTTCTTCGGTAGGTCATGGAGTCTGAACACCTTCCTGAAGAATAGATTTGCCACCTAAGATGCACTGTAATCTGTAGGAATAGAAAAGAAGTGGGCAAATTTAGTCAACATGTCCACTACCTCGTAGATACAGTCCCTACTTTGCACCTTGGGTAATACCGCGATGAATTCGATAGAAATGCTCTCCCATTTCTGCTCTAGAATTGGCAATGGTTGTAGTAGACATGTAGGTTGTGTGAACTCTAACTTGTTCTAATGGCAAGTCATACACTCCTTCACATGATGAAGTACATCCCCCTTGAGACCTTTCCATGAGAATCGTTCTCTTATCTTTCGATAGGTTCTTAGATACCCTTGGTGCCCGACAAGTGGTGTGTCATGTGTTGCACTCAAAATCTTATCCTTGAGTGTGGACTCAAGGAAAATATAGATCCTTCCATCTTATCCTTGAGTGTGGACTCAAGGAAAATATAGATCCTTCCCTTGTAGTAGATGATATCATCCACTACCTTGTACCTATCATCCTGAATAATAATAATAATAATAATAATCTATTTTTTAGGTCACAGCCAATCCAAACACCAAATTGGTACATACACAGTCTACTTTGAGGAGATGCGTGTATATCTTTCTAGAGAGGGTTTTTTCCAATATTTTCTGGTTTTAGGGTGTTGGGCCAACTGTCTGGGTTCTCTCCTGGGAATTTAAGACTCTGTTTGGGTTTCTTTCTTAGTTGATAAGTTAGTAAGTTAGAATTTTTATAAAGAAAAACAAGGTTATCTGATACTTCTATCATTCAGAGTCATTATTGGATTTGTTCTTTGTTTTCCATTATTTTTTGGCTTTCTTTTAATCTCTATGTTGCATCTTGTGTTTCAAAATTTAAGCCTATTTTTTACAAGTTTTTCTAAGTGTATACTCTCTTCCCTTTTACAATAGACGCGTACATATGCTTCTTTAATATAAGAGTAAAGTGCATACATACACACCTTTATAAAGGAAAAAGAGTGTACAAGTGTGTAAGTGTATAGACACGTATACACGCCTTGTAGAACGATAAAGTGTGTACATACACACCCTATAGAAGAATAGGTTGTGTACAAGAGATTGTATAAGTGACCTACAATGGAGAGAGGGGTGTATGCCTCCAAAAATGTGATTTTTTTACTTGTTTTTCAGCCTTTTATAGCCTTTTTTTTGGTCTTTTGGGGTGCTTTTTCTAAAACTTTTTGTGGGCTATAGGAGGTTCATAAATCCTTATAATTGAATGGAAAAAAAATGATCCATATTTGGCTCATTTTTATCCCTTGGATTGCATAACTATAAGACTAGTTTTGTTCTCAAGATCTAGGTTTTCTAGTCGTTGTTGCAGTCATCTTTGATACTTGAGATTGTATTTGAGTTCAATACTTTTATTTTGTGTTTTCCTTAGATTTGTATGCATTAAACCACACATATTTTTTTCTTTTAATATCTTTTATTTAATTTTTTCTTTGGTAGAAAGCAGAAGAAAATGAAAAAAACATAGTTTGTTGTTGGTTATGTCTCTTTCTTTCTGTTGCATAGTTTTGCATCATATTTGAAAAAATATATATATTAGCACGGGATTTTGTTTTCTTCTCATATTGAAAGGAATTTCAAAAGAAAAATAACAAAGAACATCCTTTTGTTTGCTTCTTTTTCTTTTCTCAAA
>CBVK0100247491.1:0-16365 GCA_900067695.1 Picea abies | reverse complement strand
CGTGTCACGAAGTTGTGAAATAAGTTTTCAGTTTCATTGCGAGATTACTCTCGGATCAGGGATCCGTTGCTTTCCGTTTTCTTTGTTTTTAGACTGTTACAAACAATATGACTGGGATATAAACCCGTGTTCACTGCTGAGAATGGGTTAACCACCACTACGACTACCATTGTTATTGCTATTTTGCTACTGTTATCAGATTATGCTGAACCTATGTTTTAATATAAGTTGCTGTTGCTTATATGTTGACTGTAACATGATCTGAATATCGTGTTTTTAATGAGTTAATGGAGCACAGAGTTACATCATATTTATATCGTGTGATTTCGTAGGCTCTAGTCGTTTTCCACAGTGCCTACACCGTTTGGTTGGGCCCGCTAAGCTGGTGCACGCCGCTGTTTTATTAGCAATAGAATTAGTTAGTGTGTGTGTGTTGTTACAGTTTAGTTTTGCTTCAACATCGTGTGGTTTTCTCAGCATTTATGGATTTGCTTTTGGTTTAGTATAATTTCATTTTCTCATGGTGTGTGAATGCTTATATACACTATAGTCTAAACGCTTCAGAATCGTGCCATTCATTCCTTAACAGACTCGATTTCTAGACCATATCTTTTCCTGTTGATGAATGTTAAATGCAGTACTGATGCCTGTAGAGTAGCATATGCATAGGATTTCTTGATTTTCGCCTTCTTTTCTTAACTCAGAGTAGCATGCATTTTGCTTGGTTAAACAATAGTTGCGTTGTGTGCTTAGGATAGATAGGTTATAGTTAGGAGCTCCTGGTACCAGTTAACAGCATTAGATTTGTTTACCAGTTAACAACATTAGATTTGTTTTCCAATTAGATATCATTAGATTTACTTTTCTATAGTTAGCATTAGATTTGTTTTCCTGTAGATAGCGTTAGGTTTGTTTTCCTGTAGGTAGCACTAGATTGGTTTTGAATGCCCAGAATAAATGTAGTTCAGACAGTACTCTGTGTGTCATGACTTAAATGTTAATGCTGATGGTAGATGGTTAAACACAGAGTTAGAATGATTTTGTAGAATTGTGCTTTTGAACAGAAATAGCAATCTTAGCCTTTGAGCACTAGACTATTTTGCTTCTGCTTATGATTTCATAGGAAATGCTCAGTGTTGAGTTAGTCATCAGAATTCAAATTCTTAGAATAGGTGTGTGCTTTATTTTTAGGATAGCATTCGAATAAAAGACTAGACGCTTGCCTGCACATACTGTGTATCAGCTCGAAGTATACTAGCCCTGGTTTGACAATTTAGTGATTCAGGACACTTAAAAGCTACAATTTAGCAGCCTGACAACTAGGAGCGCTAGTGCAGAAGATTTTGCATAAGCAATGAAGAAACTTCACAGCCAGGTGAAGGAGCGATTGCATAATTCAAGCTAGGAGTATAAGCATAGGGCAGATCAACACAAGACACAACTTCAGTTTAAGGTTGGTGATTTGATTTTGGAACATTTGAGAAAGGAAAGGTTCCCGAGAGGAACATATAATAAACTAAAAGTGAAGAAAATTGGACCATGTAGGATCTTGAAGAAATTTGGGGAGAATGCTTATGAGATTGAATTACCCAATGGGATCGGAATTTCTCCGATATTCAATGTCTCAGATTTGTACCCATACAGAGCTGAGGAAGCAGGAACAAATGATGAACAGTCAGAGGTTTATTGGAAAAAGTAGATGCATGCTGCAGAAAAGCCACAGATGGAAAGCATACTAGACAAAAGAGTTGGCCAGCAGACTAGGAGGAAACGATACTTTGAATACTTGGTCAAATGGAAGGGACATCCAGTTGAAGATGCCAACTGGGAGAATGAAGTAGAGATTCAAAAGCATGGATAGACCGTGTACGAGCTCATGGACAGGAGCCCATGAAAAATTTTCAAGCAAGGGAGTCTGATGCAGGAGCATCATCAACGTCAAGAGAGCGTGGGGCAAGCACAACATATTTTGAGAACATGATACATTGTTTAAAAACTTTTGAAGATCGGATGCGCCAAACTTAAATGAGATAGTTAAGGAGAGACGTACTTATATATTTTAAAGGACCTTGAGCGATCCGCTCTCATCCGTAGTAGGTATAAAGAATTTATGTTATTAGGTAGCTTTAAATTCTCTGATTAGATAGTTTTAGGAGTGGAGGGAAAATGGATATAGACACCCTCATTGTGTATTGTAGCATTAGCATGATTATGAGCATAGAAGAGAAGTAGAGAGTTGTGTAGCAGACTCCATGTACATAAATTATGAATTAATACAAAGAAGTTGTGATTTAGACTCGTGGTGTTCATATCTTCTCTGTGAAAGGGAAGTGAAATGAGTTTCAATTGTTTCTCTGTCTGAGCAACAGTTCCTGCAAGGAATGCAGTTGAATTGTCCACAAGGAGTGCGTTGACAAAAGGTTCAGAGGTTCATCTCTGAAAGCTCAGGAGAGATAGCGGTTGTTCTTATATTCACACAAGAGGTGCAGTCAAGCACAGAAGTCATGCAAGGTGTGCATAGACCAAGCTTAAAACCAGGGGTTGAAATTGGAGAAGCTATTGAGAGATCGTTGTTGCAGAGCATGCGCAAGGTCGAAGAGCGATTAGCAATTCAAGTGTTTGAAGGTTTCTGCAAGAAGTGCATGCAAGGGTCTTCTTTAAGACTTAAAATTGTGAGAGAGCTCAGAAGGGATAAAGCCTTTGAAACCATTGAAGGCAGCACAAGAAATGGATGCATTTGAGTGATTAGAAGGCATCTAAAATTGTGGTGTAAGTGGATAAATCTGGGGAAGATTCCTCGGTTCACTTCGTAGAAATCACCAAGGAGGGAGAACAGATAGTTAGAATCTTGTGTAGAGGATTAGCGAAATCCCGTCAGCCGTCTGATCTGACAAAGAAGCGAGGAGGTTATGGTCGCGTCTGGAGTTGAAGCTCAGGATATCATGAGCCATTGGATCCTCACCCAAATTACCCATCAGTCGTCTAATCTGACAGGAGTTGCATAGGGATTAAACCCTCTAAAGCCAAGCGAAAGTCCCGAAAGGTGTCGGGATATCGAGGCATCAGAGTTCGGGAAATTAGAAATCCTATGGACAAGAAATCAGGTAAATCCATAGTGAAATCCCCGATACAAATCTGAACCGTCCATCAGTTGGGACATGTGGCAGGAATCGCGAACCATCGACATATCAGAGATTTGGAGAGCAAGAGTCTGAGACCCTTTGAGTCACGAAACAATGAAAGGATTTCAGTCGTGGATCTAAGGACGGACACGTGTCATGTGATTATCCAAATCGGGAAATCGACCATCGAGACTCACATAAGGAAGCAGTTTTACTTTGCATTGGATGAAGTCCAAGATTTAAATTGTACCGTTCATTCATTTGGGACACGTGTTGGAAAATCCAAAGAAGTCAGGTTTCAGTGTTTCGTGGATCCTGAAGGCAGAAGACACTTGCATTTCATAATTGCAAAGTCCGAAATCCCGATGAGGAGGAAAGCTCCGTTAGGGGGCCCAGGTGATGTCATCTCGTCATAACGAGAATCAGGAAAATCCATAGAGAAAACCCCAAAGAAAACGAAGACCATCCATCTTTGAGGACGCGTGGCAACAATCACGACTTTCGGGAAAAGTCTCGAAAGAGAAGTCATATTGGGAAATCGACATTCGAGAGATCGGGGAAATCGAAGATAAGGGAATTTCGGCATTTGAAATCGTGAAGTCCTGAGGGAGATCTGGAGCCATTGATTTAGTAAACAATCACAGCCATTGATTGTGCTTTACGGTGGAAGGGCTTCCTAGTGACGTCATATCGGGATTCAGAGAATCGGGGATCCAGGGGGACAAGAGGTCACATACACTTCGACATTAGAAACCCCGAAATCCCAAAGGGTGGTAGGACCGAGGTCATATGAAAGGGAGGTCGTGTGGACCACGAGCCTATCCCAGAGGGCTAGCTGAAGTTAGAAGCATATCGGGATAGCGGAGATCAAGAAATCAGAAAACAAAAGGTTGTGGCATCGAGATCTTGAAACCCCGAAACACAATTTTCTATTCTTCTGTCATGATGAGAACAATGATTGGGCCTAGAGGCTGTGAGGAATAGAAAAGACCTGTGGGTCAATTTTAAAGGAGATTCCAGTGGAGAATCGAAGGAGCCACTCCAGCTCAAGGTTAAAATTTGAACGATCCTTAAGACTGGGAGGTCAACGCAGAGGCCTCTGCCAAGGAAGAGGGTGCATATGCATCACTGATGAGAGTCACACTGACTATTCCTATACAACTTGTCCATAAACATGCAGAAAAGATATTGCCAGGTAATGGGATATCCATTAAAAATTTTAATATATTGCCCAAAATAGTATATGACCATGGTGATTGTGATCAGATTATATCTCTCAATGAAACAAGTATTGTGGAAAAAATACTCGCTATTTGTTTAGAATATCGTTTCGTCCTAGACGCAACCATCATCCAACTTGCTCAGAGAAACAACATTTACCCAATCGGAACCATTGGCGCAATTGTCACAATTGAGAGAAAACTTGGCTCACAACACATTCTCCATATAAAAGATGGAGAGTCAGACAGCGACAAGGCAATGGTATCATTCTCCATATCTAGTTTTGTCCTTTACTTTCGTATGTCCATGTATCTCGGTTAAGTTACAAAAATATTGCACTGTTCCATGTTGTAGCTGCAATTGTTCGATACCTATTCAAATTTGTTTTCGTCAATGGAACAACAATTGGATAAATGGAAATTTCCACTTATGCTCTTAAAAATATATATCAAAGAAAAGACATGTTAAAGAAAGGATATTTCGTACAACCCAAGCAACATTTGTAACATAAATGCTAGCAGACATAGTACAGGATCTCAAGAAACTAACTAGCTCAACAATTGTTGTGCGTATACATCTACACATTCATCCTCACTTTTCTCATACAAACAGTCTTCACCAAATTTCTATAGTTATTATTTTTTTATTTTTTTTTTGGGGGGTGCAGATGTATATTATATTATTCAATATATAAAACTGCTATGCTTACGTTTCCAAGTTGAAGGTGTTTTGGTTGCAACGAATGTGTACTTGACCACCTTTGAGCCTATATGTGCGAAATGAAACTCTCTTGCTTTTTTTTTTTCTTTCATAAGTGATGATACGATTGATTGTCTATGATGCATTAAAAAATGTCCATACATATATAGAAATTGCCTCTATGCTGCCATATGAACCATGGGCAACACAAACATGCATTATACAATTAGACAACCTCTGTTAAAATATGTGCTTCCTAGGTTAGCATAATTGTCATATGAAGCATACCTTCAAAAAAAGTCAAACAGTATCTACATGCTGCGCGACTTTCGGATACATAGAAAATTTGCCTTAAATGACGACAATGCAATATTGCATATCGACTGAAAAAAACTAAAAAAAAAAAAAAAACTTTGGCAGGAAACGAAAATATCTCATGTGTGTCTGTAATTTTTCTTCAACACCTAGATGGATGTTCGTCGGACTTGATTTCTTTGGATTTTACATCTTTCTAGCAACATACAAAAAATATCTTTCTAGGAAATGGAATATCTATTGCATATTCGAATATATTGGACCTTATTTTCCCTCTTCTATACTTGACCAAATTCCTGTTTATTTTTCCCCATTTTGAGGTCTTCTTATAGCTAGTGTACAGTGGCGAAGCTCCACTTGTTTTGTGTTGTCTTGTGTTTGAAAGGATTTTGTTCATATTCCATGGCCTCATTTATTTTCTCATGGGAACATATATATCAAAGTGTTTGATGCAAAGGTCGATGCGTGCTACTCTATGGAACCTTGTTGGATATTTCTTGATGCCTTCTGTGTTCATGCATTGCCTTCTGCCTCAACTTTCAATACATTTGGTGTTTACTTGGTTATTGGTTGTATGCTTCATTCTAGAAAATTAATAATACATTCAGGATCTTCGCAGTTTTTCTATGATCTTAAAGACTATATAGGACATGATTTTCCATTTAATATAAGCTCTATGACGCAAATGTAATATGTGGCTCGTTTAAGCACTTTTCCTTGATCAAATTGTTTTAGCTCGTTTTATCACTTTCTATATATCAAATTGTTTAATGCAAAGTTCGATGTGTACTACTCTATGGAACCTTGTGGGATCTTGCTTGATGCCTTCTATGTTCATGCGTTGCCTTCTGCTTCTACTTTCAATACATTTGGTGTTTGCTTGGTTCTTGGTTGTATGCTTCATTCTGGAAAATTAATAATACATTCAGGATCTTCGTAGTTTTTCTATGATCTTAAAGACTATAGAGGACATGCTTTTCCCTTTAATATAAGCTTTGTGACGCAAATGTGATATTTGGCCCATTTTAGCACTTTTCCTTGATTGATGAACTTAGCAAAATTAATCTCCTGGAATAATTTGAAATAAAAGAATATATATTATGCAAAGTCCAATGGAACTATCATATCAATGAGAATACATTAAAATCTAAATTAAAAGACATTAAAATTCAAATTAGTCGTTGTTATACTTGCGGTGAAGCTGACTATACAATAACTTTACTTACACATCGCAAAATTGATTTTCTTGTAGCTTGTCGATGCTTCCTTATACAAACAGATCCTAGAAACTATAAGCATGGCTCGCTGTATATATTCCTTTATTGAAGAACCTGTTCACATGTTTAATGCACTTCATAGTTACTGTTAAGACCTATTGAAAAAAAAAATGGGATCGCGGGTTCCCAGATAGGCAGGTTCAAAATTGTGTTTCCATTGTTCTGCCACCTGAAAACAACACCCAGACTTCCACGATCTACAAATTAGCAAACACATTCCCCTTTATCTCGTTTTTAGCACTTTTCCTCGATCAATGAACTTAGCAAAATCAATTTCCTAGAATAATTCGAAATAAAATAATATATACTATGCGAAGTCTAATGGAACTATCATATCAACAAGAGGACATTAAAATTCAAATTCGTCATTATACTTGCGGTAAAGATGACAGTACAATAACTTTACTTAAACATCCCAAAATGATTTTCTTGTCACTTTTCGATGCTTCTCTTATAAAAAAAGATTTTGGAAACTATAATCATGACTTGTTGTATCTATTCCTTGATTAAAGAACTTGTTCACATGTTTAATGCACTTCATAGTTACTATTAAGACCATCTATGGGGCTTTCTTACACCTATTCCCGCTTCCAAAAATTTCCATCCCCTTTATTTTTTTCCTCTGCTTTCCATTTCTGGTTACTTACTTGTTTTTTGGAAAATGTCTAGGTGTGGGAGTTTGCAGACTCACGTCTTCATATTTCCACTTACTTTTATATCACGAGCCCGATCGACCGCTTCCCCGTTTCATATTGAAAAAACTTTTTGGATTGTGGGTTCTTGGATAGGCGGGTTCAAATTGCGTTTCTATTGATCCAGTGATTGCAAACAAGACCCAGACTTCTGCGATATACAAATTAGAAAACAAATTCCCCTTTATCTCATTTTTAGCAGTTTTCCTTGATCGATGAACTTAGGAAAACAATTTCCTGGAATAATTTGAAATAAAAGAATATATACTATGTGAAGTCCAATGGAACTATCATATCAACGAGAGGACATTAAAATTAAAATTTGTCATTGTTATATTTGCGGTGAAGATGACAGTACAATAACTTTACTTAAACATCCCAAAATTGATTTTCTTGTAGCTTTTTTACGCTTCTCTTATACAAACAGATACTGGAAACTATAAGCATGGCTTGTTGTATCTAATCCTTGATTGAAGAACCTGTTCACATGTTTAATTCACTTCATAGTTACTATTAAGACCATCAATGGGGATTTCTTACAACAATTCTCTCTTCCAAAAATTTCCATCCCCTTTCTTTTTTCCCATTGCTTTCCCTTTCTGGTTACTTACTAGTTTTTTGAAAAATGTCTAGGTGTGGGAGTTGGTGGATTCACATCTTCTGATTTCCACTATCACTTTTATATCATCAGCTCGACCGACCGCTTCCCCATTTCATATTGAACAAATTTTTTAAATCCCGGGTTCCCGGATAGGCGGGTTCAACATTGTGTTTCCATTGTTCCGTTGCCTGCAAAAAACACCTGAAATTCCGCGATCTACAAATTAGCAAACAAATTCCCCTTTATCTCGTTTTCTTTCACTTTCTGTTTACTTGGTCCTTTTTCTGGATGTGTCCCTTTCCAAAAGTCTCCTACCTCTATATACAGCATCCAAAGTTCCGCAATATACAAATTGACCCTCGAAATCTGACATTGTCTCATGTTCCGCGTTACGCATATTGCATTCAACAGTTGGAGTAGATACAGTTTGACCATCAGGCCCTCATGTTTCCTAAGTAGAGCTCGTGGCCATGTTTTCAAGACCGTCAATATTTCCTATTCTGAGTATGTTTAATGCTATTATGAGTTCGGCCAACCTATTGTCCATTGCATACTTGGCCACTATTACCATCGTCGGTTCTTGGCCAGGCTTACTCAACATTGTACTTCCACTGTTCTGCTATGTACAAACAACACCCAAAATTCTGCAATATACAAATTGATGGCCGAACTCTGTCATTGTGACATACAATTTGTCCATCGGCCCCTCGCGTCTCCTGGGTATATCTTATGACCCTATTTTTGAAACTTGCCCGATCTCTTTCCATACTTGGCCATTTCTTGGAATATATTTAGCGAGTTGGTGGGTAGGCATAATGTACATTACTTAGTCGGTCTTTTCCATCCCTGCTACCTTCATGCTTCTTTCTAGATATGCAATTATTAAGATTTAATGGTAGTAGTTCATCATGGAGAAACCGTTAAGATTGTCATTAATTTCTAGAAGGCCAAACAAGATTTGTCATTAATACGAATTAAACCAAGATTTGCGGAAAAAGAGTGTTATCCTTTCCATGTATTCATTTCAAACATGATGCAATCTCTTTCATGCATCGACCGGTTGGCACCTTTACGAAATCTCTAATTATTAATCTCTCTTCGTCGTCACCACCACATTCACACTCTTTTCTAAATATGCAATTAGTAAGATTTAATGGTAACAACGTATTGTGCATGAACCTTGGAGATTGTCATTGATCAATGAAAGGCTCGAGGAGATCTTCCATTGATACACATTAAACAAAGATTTTCAGAGGGTTATATTATCCCTCCCCAATTTTCATTTCAAACATCATCTGGAGTAAACGGAAATTCTCGTTAGCTTATGGAAGCAGTTCCACATCAGTTCTGTGATCTAGATATAGTAAACACCTTCGGGAATGGTGGCCAGAGGTTCCAGTATTCCAGGGCATATTCTTACTACTCATCTCCATCTGCCCAGGAGCAAAAAAGGAAATGGTCCCTTGGTGCATTGAGAGATATATTTCAAGCCAAAGAATTCCAAGGCAACCTTGCCTGCTCAGACAACCTGCCCACCTGCATTGATGGCTAGTGCAAAGGTTGATGCGATGGATTTCAAAAATACTTCAAAATAAAATATAAATGCAAAGAAATTTTTAACTTTCTATGAAGGCTATGTATAGAAAGGAGAAAGAGGTTTCAACAATAGAAGGAAGTGTTACATTCAATGCAAGAAACATGAACTAATATTTGAATGTAAAAGGTGTCTAATATATGAGTCAAAGAAATTGCAGGATACACGATTCATTCCCCCCCACTCCCTCGACCATGAGGGGGAATTGTTTTTAAGAATGAAAGCTCAAAAATGCCAAAAACCATGCAATTTTTTTCTTCAAAATGCAAGCTAAAAAATGCACCACTCAAAAAATAGATTTCAAAATTTCTTTTTGTTTGATTGTATATGCAATGAACTCAAATAAATGCAAGTTCTTTCTACTTTCTTACATTTAATGAAATAATCCATTGTATATACAAAGTAATATGAAGAAAAAGATCAAACAAAATGTCCACTCAAAATGTTGACAAGTACTCAAGGAATTATTCAAAAAAGAACCCAAATAATGTAAAAGGGAAAGAAGACAAACACTCCTTGAAATCCTAAAAAATGAGCAACAAAAATCAAAGAGTAAGGATGGGTTGCAACAAAAAATATAGTCTCAAGCATTTAAAAGACCAAATATTTCTAATGAAGGCAACAAAGAAACTCAAAACAAAGCAACCTTTGAAATTTCAACTTAACGAAAACTTAAAAAACAATCAAGTTAATCAAAAGTATGAAGAATTTCAGGATGAAGATCAGACTACTAGAAGGTAGGCTCAACCAAGGGATCTTATTAGCCCAAGCAAGTCATACAATTTTGCAAATTAAAGAATTTTCAAACTCAATGGAGGTAAAATAAGTGTTAAAGGCCAATCCCTTAGACAAACAAAGTAAAAAACAAACCCTAAGGACTCTGGTACAAAGCCTCCAATCATAGAACTGAGAAAAATAGGGAAAAACTCTTGAAACCAGGAAAAATAGGAGATCAAAGCTCATGTAAAAAGGGAGAAAAGGAGTTGATAAGGGGTCAATGATCCTCATAAGCCTAGTAGGGAGCATTAGTAACACTCTTTAAACCACTAGGGAGGAGCATTAACACTCTGTAAATCACTCTGGGGGAGCATTGATGCCTGGAAATTTTGAAAAAGACACAAGAATTGCCCAGACTTAGTAGAGACTAGGTTAATAACACCGTAAACTTATTAATGAAGAAGACATAATAGGAAAAGTCCAAAATCAAGTATCAAATAAGATCAGAGCACAAAAACGACTCAACAAGGATTAGACAAACCAAGGGAATGTTAAAAAAACAAGATTGCGGAGCAATAAAATAAAATAAATGTAGAAATAAAACATAGAAGATACACAATACAATAGAGACATGGCTATACATGGTTCACCCAGTGTGGGATATTTCCACCAGAGAAATTTCCAGGTCCTTCCTTTATTATTATGCAATAAATGAAGGGATACAACCTACAACACACCCGTTGTATCTTCCTCTTCTTTACTCTCATAGTCTCCTCTCTCAGAATACAATATTCGCAATGATGCATAGGCACAATACATTTCCCTCATAAAAGAGGATTTCCTTCTAGGGAAAAAAACCATAACATAACCTCTATCGTCAGATATGCGACCTTATAATGAACGGTCTAGATTTACAATGAAATTACAATATACATTTACAAGGAAATTTTTCCTTTCGGTGCCTACTTGCCCTTGGACCCCACAGAGGGGGTAACCCCTCTCTGCACTCCCCCACATGGAGGAGTGTACATTCTTCCGGAGTGTAAAGTCTTCATGGGGTATAAACATGGCTAAAAATAGATACCTATGAATCAGGAAGATAATCAAGCTCCACAACCAACAATCTCCCACTTGGAGACTAATCTCAACAAACCCACCGCTATTGTATATGATGGAATATGATCCTTCTTGGACTTGGCAAATTTCTTATCTTCATATTCATTCTTAAAGACCAACTGAAACTAAGTAGGAACTTAGTTCCTCCCTGGTTACTCCTTTGTTAACATGTCTGCAAGATTCTGGCTAGTGTGTATCTTTTCCAACTTCAAATGTCCATCTTCCAAGACAGATCATATGAAATGGTACCTGAGATGTATATTCTTAGTCTTAGAATGGAAGGTTGATTTCTTTACAAGATGAATGGAACTCTCAATGTCAGAGTACAACCTACTATTCTCCTCCTTATTTCCCAATTCCTCCATAAACCTATGAAACAAAATCATTTCTTTACTAGTCTCTGTAGCAACAACATACTCTACCTCTGTTGTTTAAAGTGAAACAACCTTTTCAGCTTTGAAATCCAACTTACTGATGTTCCACCTATAGTAAAAACATACCCCGTGGTGCTCCTCCTCCTATCTTATTCACCTTCCATATCTAAATCAACATATCCCTATAGAACATTGTTTGAACCTCCAAAACATAATGCATGAGTAGTAGTACCTTTCAAATACCTGAGAATCCACTTTAATGTCTTCCAATGTTCTTTACCTGGATTGTTCATATACATTCTCACAACTCCCACTGCATGTGCAATATCTGGTCTTGTGCAAACCATCGCATACATGAAGCTGCCAACTGCTGATGGATAAGGGACCTTGGACATGTATTATATCTTCTCCTATGTCTTGGAACACATTTCCTTAGTTAATTTGAAATGGCTAGCCAAAGGTGCACTAACTGGTTTTGAATTGTGCATTCTAAACCTCTCCAACGCCTTCTCTACGTACTCACCCTGAGACAATGTCAATTTGCGATTTTTCCTGTCTCTTGTTATTCTCATACCAAGGATTTTATTTGCAGTACCCAAATCCTTGATCGCAAATGAATTAGCTAATTTTTTCTTGAGCACATTTATATCCTGCATATTAGACACTGCAACAAGAATGTCATCTACATACAATAACAAGATAATATAGCTTCCATTTTCTATCCTTTTAAAATAAACAAAGTGATCAGAATGACATCTACTATAACCTTGTTCTATCATAAACCTGTCAAACTTAAAATACCACTACCTCTGATCTTGCTTTAGGGCATACAAGATCTTCTTCAAACTACATACCAAATTCTCCTTCCCTTTGACCTCATACCCCTATGGCTACTGCATATAAATCTCTTCCTCCAAATCCCCATGGAGAAAAGCTGTTTTTACATCTAACTTTTCAAGATGAAAATCTTCTACTTCCACAAGACTTAAAATGGTCCTAATTGAAGTCATTTTAGCAGCAAGATAAAATATTTCATCAAAATATATACCTTTCTTTTGTGCAAACCCCTTTACTACAAGTCTAGCATTCTACCGCTTTTTTCCTCCATCTTCTTCCTTCAACTTGTAAACCCATTTATTTTGCAGTCATATTTTTCCTACAGGAAACTGAACCAAGTCCCAAGTCTGGTCATTTACCAAGGAATCCATTTCCTCTTTTATGCCTTGCTCCTATTTCTTTTTAGTGTCTACCTGCATTGCCTATTCATAACATTATGGTTCACCAGAATCAATCAACAATAAATAATACAATGAAGGAGAGTATCGTTCAGGGGGTCTACTTAACCTGGTATATCTTCTAAAAACACTTGCAGGAGTTTGAGGTACCTTTTTCTCCTATTGTTGTACATTTTGATTGTTTGGTTCCTTTGAAATTTCTTTTCCAGTGATCTCATCAAGCACTGTGTATTCTATTTTTTATTTTTCGTGTTTCTTTCCCTGCAACTGATCTTTGTACATGACCTTCTCATTGAATATGACATCACTCCTAATGATTTTGTTATTTTCATAATCCCATAAGCGATAACCAAAATGATTAACATCGTATCCAATAAAGGTACACTTCCTGGATTTTGCCTCAAGATTTGTTCTATTTTCTTTATCAATATGGAAAAATGATTCACAACCAAAAGTCTTAAAAAAAAATTAGTTTACCTTTTTACCTATCCATGCCTCCTCTAGAATTCTACCTTCCAAAGAGCTTGAAGGTCCTCTATTTATTAAGTAAACAACCATATCTACAACATCTACCCAGAATTGTAAGGGAAAACCATCATGCAATATCATACTCCTTGCACGCTCCATGATTGTCATGTTCATCCTTTCTAACATACCATTTTCTTGTGGTGTTCCTAGAACTGTCTTCTCTCTACGAATCCCATGGTATGAACAGTAATCGTCAAACTCCTTAATGAAATATTCACCTCCATTTTCTAATCTGGGACACTTCAACCTTTTTCCTATCTCATTCTCAACCAAGGCTTTCCATTTCTTAAAAGTATTAAAAGCATCAGATTTTTGTTGAATGCAACAAACCCAAGTTTTTCTAGTTGCATCATCGATAAAGGTAACATAATAACGAGAGCCACCAAGAGATGATACCTAAGATGGTCCCCATACACCTGTATGCACAAGCTCTAATAT
Source organism: Picea abies (assembly GCA_900067695.1). Lineage (NCBI taxonomy): Eukaryota > Viridiplantae > Streptophyta > Pinopsida > Pinales > Pinaceae > Picea > Picea abies. Next base: position 2,436 of record CBVK0100247491.1, on the reverse strand, counting down.
TTCACTCTTCTTTTCTTTTCTAACTCTGAGAAATATGACTCTTTTATGTTTTTCATAAACACAATGCTCATAGAAATCCAAATCAATTTGTTTAATATCTAGCAACAAATGTATTTTGTGAAGTTTCCAACTACCCTGTTGAAATTGGATTTTTCCATATATGTGGAACATGTCTTACCTCTTTCAACAACAATTGGTTTCCAGTGCTTTTATTTATTTTTACCTTTTCCATTCCAACAATTTCGTATGGTGCATCATCACCCTAATGAAACTGTACAAAATCACCTTGAACATAATCTAGAAAATGTTTCCTATGGGGTGTGGCANNNCACCCAAATGAACCTGTCCAAAATCACCTTGAACATAATCTAGAAAATGTTTCCTATGGGGTGTGGCATGAAATAAAGACCATGAATATACTACCCAAGACTCATAAATATTATCTACATAAAGAATAAAATCATCTTATAACACATCACCTATTACATTTTCTTCCTGATTTTTCTCATGTTGCCCATCTTTTTGTTTCTTTGGAGCTCTGCAGTATTTCTTCAGATGTCCTTTCTTCCCACAATTCCAACACTCTATCTTTCCAAATATAGATTTGGATCTTCCCTTCCTAGAATTCTCATGGCTCCTTGAGCACTTTCCTCTATCCTTTTGTCTTCCCATGTTCTCCATGTTCAACGCATTACCTAATCTCTCACCTGTGCTTTTCCGTTGCATTTCCTTGCTAAGGATAACACCAAAAACATTATCAAATTTTAAAGTATTTGAACGAGAGACAGATTTACCTATAGCCATGAACAAGTCGTTCGATCTTTCTGGCAATGGGCACAAGATTAGAAGAGCCCTGACCTCGTCATCAAATCCACTTTTATAGAACTTAGTTGATTAGTAACCGTATTAAACTCATTTAAATGATCTGCAATAGACCCACCTTCTGACATCTTCATATTAAATAATGTCTTCATTAGAAATACCTTTTTGGACACTGAGGGTTTTTGATACAGTTTATCCAATGCATCCATCAGATCCTTCGTTGTCTTTTCTTTCAAAATATTGAAAGCCATCGATGCCTTCAGGCTCAGCCATATCATTCCTAGTGTCTTTCTCTCAGGAACCTCCCATTCTTCGTCCTTCATGGCCATCGAATTTTTTTCTATTCCACCCAACGATAGGAATAGATCCTTCTGATATAAATAATATTCCATCTGCATCTTCCATAACTGGTAGTTTTGGCCGATAAATTTATCAACCCTAAACTTTTCATCTTCCACCAATGCTCCCACTCGAACCAGGAACCCTCTTTTCCTGTGAGTTACCTTTCGCTCTGATACCAATTTTTATAAAAACAGGACCACATAGCTATAAAATAAAGTAAATGTGGAATTAAAACATAGAAGATACAAAATACAATAGAGATAGAGATATACATGGTTCACCCAGTGTGGGCTACGTCCACCAGAAAAATTGTCAGGTCCTTCCTTTATTATTATCCAACAAACGAAGGGATACAACCTAAAACACACCCACTATAACTTCCTCTTCTTTTCTTTCACAGTCTCTGCTCTCAAAATATAATATTCACAATGATGCATAGCCACAATACATTTCCCTCATAAAATAGGATTGCCTTCTAGGGAAAAAAACCCTAACATAACTTCTATCGTCATATTTGTGACCTTATAATAAATGGTCCAGACTTACAATGAAATTACAATATACATTTACAAGGAAATTTTTCATTCAGGGGCTTCACCCCCGAACCCTCGTTTTCCCCCAGACCCCGCAGAGGGGGTAACCCCCCTTTTCACTCCCCCGCGTGGAGGAGTGTACATTCTTACGGAGTGAAAGTATTCATGGGGTATAAACGCAACTGAAAAGAAGGACCTCTGAATAAGGAATATAGTCAGGCTCCAAGACCAACAGGGAAGACTAGCCAAAGTCATTCCCTAGTGGAGTTGCCATTTTTTTGTTGTGCGAAATTCACCTTATGGCTAGGTTTAACTCTCCTTAGATCAATCTATGATCTAAGACAGACATGAAACAAATTTGATTTCTACTTTACTTATAGATCTAGTTCATTAACCTATTTATACAAGAAGGGAGACTTACTTGTTTCCCTAAGTTTGTCCTCGTTGCTCCATCCTCTTACCTTGCTACTCCAATTCCTTCATAGATCAAAGAGACCTACAAGACAAGAGGCAGTCAAACCTTTCTACTTCTACTAGATCTTGTTAGGTAAGAACTAAATCTATCTATACTCGATTTGACTTAAGCATAGACACTATCATGAACAACATAGTGGAAGTAATAGGCCAAGTTGATATTAATGGAAATACAATAAAAAAGGCACTTATAAATCATGTTTGATGTTGCAAAAATGTTCTCCAAGCTCTCCAGTCTAGCCCTTGCATGAATGTCTTGAGATCA
>CBVK0100247490.1:1650-16369 GCA_900067695.1 Picea abies | reverse complement strand
CCAGTGAACCGATCCCAAGGTAATTGACCTAGACATGACTCATGCAGACCGATTACATTATTAACCCACGCAAGGGTGGGGAAATTCCAAATACAAAAAGATGTGTTGGGGCCAAACATGCCCTGTAGAACCAAAGTCTTTGATAAATTTGCATCTGATGATGCATCTCTTCATGGCACATGGAATTGACCACCTGTGTTGGAGAGGCAATCAACAGGCAGGATACTATCGAAGATTCATCAAAAACTATGCTCATCTAACTACCCCCCTAACAAATCTCCTAAAAAAAACTCCTTTCAATGGAATGAAGAATCTGAAAAATGTTTTGAAAATTTAAAGAAAATTATGTCCACAACCCTTGTGTTAGCTACACCTGACTTTTCAAAACCTTTCATAATTGAATGTGATGCCTCAGGTTTAGGGATTGGAACAGTCTTGATGCAAGATGGACACCCAATAGCATTTGAAAGCAAGAAACTAAACAAAAAAGAATGCTTACAGTCTACATACAATAAAGAAATGCTTGCAATCATGCATGCATTAACAAAATGGCGACAATATCTCTTAGGAAACAAGTTCTTGATACGTATAGATCATAATAGCCTACAATATTTGTTACAACAAAAAACATTGACTACTGAACAACAGAAATGGATAGAGAAAATTGCCACATTTGATATGGAGATATTACATAAGAGAGGGAAAGATAACATAGTGGTTGATGCACTCTCACGGAAAGATGAAGAAGCACAAGTTTTTGCAGTATCAATAGCAATTCTGGAATGGTTGAACGAAATCTGAATTGAATATGCCAAAAACACAGAGACATGTTCCATAATCAATGATTTAACCCAATACCCCAAGTTTGAATGGAAGAATGACATCTTATGGTATAAGGGAAGAATTTATTTGAATACCAATTCAAAATTTAAAACCAATGTACTTCAAGAATCCCATGATTGTCCGGCCGCGGGTCACGTCGGATTTTTCAAAACATTTTATAATGCTCGTCAATCATTCTTTTGGAAAGGGATGAGTGCAGATATTCAAAAATATGTAGCAGAATGTGACCTTTTCCAAATAAACAAGAGTGAAAATATATTAACACCCGGGGTACTCCATCTGTTACATATTCCTGACCAAAAATGGAAGAAATTTCAATGGATTTCATTGAAGGATTACCCATATCAGAAGGAAAAGATAAAATCTTAGTGATAGTAGACAGACTAACCAAGTATTCATATTTTATGGTAGTAAGAAAAACAGACTCCGCAAAACAAATAGTTGAAGTCTTTTGTAAAAACATTTATAAATTACATGGTTTCCCCAAGGTCATCGTCAGTGAGAGATTCCAAGTTTAAAGGGAACTTTTGGAGGGAGTTTTGCAAACAAATCGAGACATCTCTTAATACGAGTTCAGCCTACCATCCTCAAACAGATGGCCAAACAGAAATTGTCAACAAATGCTTAGAAACCTACCTTCGTTCCTTCGTCACTGATAAGAAAAATAAATGGCATCAATGGTTGCACCTCACTGAATGGTGGTATAACTCCACATATCACACATCGGCTAAAATGACACCATTTCAAGCTCTTTATGGATATCAACCACTATCTTGGAAAGAGTTAGCCACAAATCAAACAAAAGTTGCATCAGTAAAAGATCATTTAGACGAAAGTCAAAAAGTTATTCCAATACTCAAGGAAAACTTAGCAACAGCAAGAAACAAAATGAAGCAACAAATTGACCAACACCAAACAGAAAGAGAATTTGAAGTTGGAGAATGGGTATTTGTAAAGACTTCAACCCTACAAACAGTTATCTCTTAAACACCAAGGAAAGAATAAATTGGCTCCGAAGTTTTATGGACCATATCAAATTAACAAAAAAATCAGTCACGTAGCTTATGGGTTGGAATTACCAGATAAAAGCCGTATCCACAACGTTTTTCACGTATCATATCTAAAAAAGGTTGTAGGGCAACACCAAAAGGTGCAAACATTGCTCCCTATGTTGGATGAAGAAGGAAGAATCATTTTAGAACCAGAAGCCGTTATTGCCACTAGAGAAAAAGTTGTGATCTCGCGTAATCAAGGAATATCTTATTAAATGGAAAAACCTTCCAGAAGAAGATGCAGCATGGGAATCAGAACATTTTCGCCAGTTACACCCGTCGTAACCAGTGCTTTGAGGACAAAGCATTTTTAAGGGGAAGGCAATGTTATGAACATAAAAATACACATAAATAAGATATTAATAAATATAACAATTAAATGATAATTAATAAATAATTATTAATAATGAAAAGACATGGCTATTGGTTATGGGCACCCCTGCGCAGGTATATAAGCGTGCCCTCATTTCTCAATTGTAATCATCATATTTTATTCATTATTCAATACATATATTATTTTTATAGCTCCAGGGTTTTTTGTAACATTCTTCTAGTCAAGGGAACAATATTCTTCTATAACATAGTTCTTGTACATACCATGTTTACATAGTTCCTCTACATATCATGTGTATCTATTTCTTAGAAGATAAGATGGTCAGTGAAACAATACCTATGGAAGAATAACAAGATAAAGATTGTTATTACGATGACTACAAATCAAGTAATGTACATGAAAAAGATGAAATACGTTGACAATCTTTGGTGACAAATTCTTGAGGAATCTATTATATAAGTAATAACTGCCAGATAAGCCAAAATCAAAATCAAACTTGAATAGACCCAGAAGGAGTAAAGCAAGAAAGAACTCAGTAATCAAGAGGAAATTCGAATAAGACTTGTGACACTTTGCAGAAGGAAATAAGGATGCAGACGGAAGTATGGACTCTCTTAGATGGAGGGAGTTGATTGCAGAATTCCAAAAAAAGAGCATGCATTCATGCATGAAGCCAACATTAGGAGGGAGCTAACCCTAAATGATATGATCCATTGAAGAATCTGTGAAGATTATAAAGTATCTATCCGTGTTCCCCATTGAAAGTAGCAGCCATGATAAGCAGCTTGTGTTCAGTTTGACCCCAGAAGAAGTCTTCTTCGAAAAGAAGCCTTAAGTATCCTTGGTTGTCCATCTACATCGATGTTCCTATGATGAAAGGAAGAAGTTGGAATCTTCAGGAAGAAAGGGCATAGAATCTATAGAAGACTCCATGGACCCCAAAGTTAAAGAGGAACATGAGGAAGAACATGAGGATTCCAAGAAAGAAAGAAAATCCAGAACAACCAGTTATTATATCGAGAATCATAAGACTATCAGAATGGCTTGAAGCCACTAGAAGCAGTCAAGCGGAAGGAATGGAAATTGTGATGAAGAATAGTGTATGTAAGAAATTGAGAAAAAGACTTATGAATGGAAGCATTGTGAGATTTGGAACTAAAGGTTCTTCCAGAAGGAGGGAGAAGACTATGACGACAACTTATTCCAATAAACCAGATATACCTCTATCTGAGCTATTATATCTCTTGCAGTATCCATGGATTGAAGTTTAGATCAGTTGGATATAAAAGATTGTTCTCCCTGTTAGTATCCAGATACTAAATATTCGATTTTCTCCTTGCTGTAGGAATGGGGTTATTCCTGTAGCACCGAAAAGTGTTAGTACCTAGAACTTCAAATTTAAAACTTTAAAGCAGCGTTGCTTAAACATGTTTTTTATGCAGTGCAGGCCAGTTTTTATATGTGTAGATGGTATTATATCTTGGGTTCTTTTGAACAAGTGAAAAATAATTATTGTCTTTTAGGCAAAGCTGGGTTTCGGGCATTTTTACAGTGCTAATGTTTACTCTAGCAAAACTATTGGGCCCATTGGGCCAATCTCCATTAAAGCCATCAGGCATTGAGGTTAAAGTGTCGAGCGCACCTGCCATCAACAAACAACACAGATTAGCACCGACAGCAAACCACACAGCATCACAATAGTCAAATCAAAGACAGTGCACTAGCACCACACAAAGCCACGACGAGGAGGAATTATCCTGGCTGAAGAACAATTTGTCTTGCCAACAGAGATCGTTGCCATCTGTTCTGATAATTGGCATTCATCATGAAGGTGAAAGACTGCTTCCAGTTGAAACCTGTCCACAATACCATCAACAGCAGCGCGCAAGCCCAGTCGAGTCTTTTAACACAAGGCGCCACAGATAGTGAGCCACGAACAGAGGGACTGATGCTTGGTGAATTTGTTGACGAGTACACAGTTCGAGTTGTGGATGTGTTCGTCATGCCGCACCCAAACACCAAGCAAATCAATAATAGTAGCAGCAAGACGAGTTTGCCAAATCGCCCAAATTCAGGAGACATATGTTATTCTTGCAGATGAAATGGGCATTGGTAAAACCATCTTGATTGTCTCTTTCTTTGCATTTCTTGAGTCTAGTTGTGGCACCTCTTTCTACATTGCGAAACTGGGATTTGAATTCACCAACATCAAAAGAGCTCCCAAATGCTACAGGATCGCCAAATGCCAAGATTGCACCGAGGTGTCCATCCAATCACAAAGAAAGTCAAAGTTACAAGTGCGTGCAGAGTTTATAGTGAATTGAATTAGCCGAGCCTGCATTCAAGTTTTGAAGTCAGCTCAGTGCCAAACCAAACGTCAAGGGAAATCACAGACCTAGCATCATGTCAAATGTTAGAGCACATCATATGTCAAGGCATAAGGCGCAAGGCGCCAAGACAAATAAAGCATCTTCTTAGCTTCTCCAAACAATCCAGGTGGCAGCATTATTAATGATGAAGACCCTTTAGCAATTCTCCACTTATCAATCTTGGTCGTGTTAGACGAAGCATATATTGAATTTTCAGGAAAAGGGTTCAGGATGGCCTAGGTGAAAAAACATGAAAATTTGATTGTTTTGTGGACATTCAGCGAAAGCATTGGTTTAGCTGGCCTTCGGATGGGATATGAAGCTTTTCCATTGAGCATTATTGAATACCTCTGGAGAGCAAAGCAACCATACAATGTTTTTGTTGCAGCACATAAGAATCCGACTTATTTATAGAAAATGAAAGAAGCTCTGGTGAATGAAAAGGAGAGCCTATATTCCAACTCCATCTTGCCCATCTTGCCAATTTGTTGTTCTATATTTAGAAATGATATCTTCATGTCAGTTATTATTGGAACAAATGGCAGAGCAAATTGCAAATAAACAGTCAAAGGATCAAATCAATTTCCAGATTTCCAGTTCTTCAAAAGACTCGATGAGCATATTCAAGCAGCAAGTGGACACAGGTGGCAGTCTGAAGACATGTGACAGTCAAGATCAACTCCCAGATTTGAAATATATCCAAGTACGAAAAGGGTAAAGTAACAAGCTAGCAGCTATAAAATAGAAACCAGAATGACGGCAAAGTATTTTTTGGCACAAACTCCGCAATTGTAGGACAGATCGAAGACGAGTGGCACTGAATCAGTTATATGAGGGTTATCCCCAGATTTTCTGGCAGAGGACAAATTCAACAACATTACCTATTCGGGACATATAGGTCTGCCATGAAAGAGTTTGAGAGTAACATCTGGCAGAAATTGGCAGAACATTCCATAATTTTAGGCATCTCTCAGTAGTTAAAGCATAAGAACACAAGTGGCAATGACATACATGACCAACCAATCCAAGGAGATTTCACCAGCAACTAATCAAGCAGTTGCAAGATTTATAAGAGAATATCTTGGTATTCAAAACACAGTTGAGCATTTTCATGAGTAATATCAGCATTCAAAGGAATGAGAACATATGTGGTAGTAAAACTCCATATTTCAAGAAACCAGTTCCAGCTTTAAACCAACAACTTCGATTGTTCGTGAGCTTTTGGAGACTTAGTTGAAATTATCTTTTGATTTTCATTTTATTACCATTTTTCTGTTCCTAGAATTTTGTCAATAGTTTAATGAGTTGTATTATTTTAATGACACCTGGAATAGGCCTTGTACTTTTCCTATTTAATCTGCAGTTTGTATTACACCAAGGGAGGCCTGTGAGGGTAAGGCCTAAGAAGAATTTGATTATCGGCCTGTGTATGAGCATTGTAAGCCTATGGGCAGTTTTATTGAGCATTCATTTCTGACATTGAACATCCCTGTGAGTTGTGTTGTCAGATTGTGATTTCTTCGTTTTCCATTCTGTTTTTCCCTCTTGCTTGAACGAGTTACAACCATTGAGAATCAATGATTGTCCATAAACAATAGATTCTTGAGCAGCAAGATTTGTTGTGATCTGCCTGCTGTTTGTGTGCTTTGTTCAAGTACCTGTCAAACCCATTTTGCAGAGAGAATCTCTGTTTGGTGGATGTTCTACTATTTGTCACATTCTCCATTCTTCTAACCATCATCATATAAGTATTTTGTCTGATATGCAGTTCACTGGCCTTCAATCTAACAGAGTGTTTACTTGACTCCATACCTAATGGTGATTCACTGGTCTGCATTTTAGCTTATTCCTTTTTCTTTTTCTTTCCATTTACCTGATCCACCTTCTTTCAAAACCCAAAACACATCCTTATTTATAAAAATCATTGCAATAACTGAAGATGTGTTAGGCTTGACCCTATAGCAGTCTAGGGGCAACTTCTAGCACTAACACTTCCCAATAGAGCAATTAAGGAAGAAGCTTATGTAGAGCAATCTCACGGTTTTGAGGTATACCAGAAAGAGACCCATGTATGAAGATAGAAGAAGACCTTGTATGGATTCAAGCAACTTGATGCAGAGTATCTCATATATAGCAGAAACGTGGTGAAAACTTCCTATGACAGAGAAAGTGTATCAGAATGGTTACTCAGAAATCTGGGATGATGGATTGCTAATCCATGGCAAACTCCCATGATGACAGATCTAAAGAAGATGAGAGACTCTAATCCAGAAGACCCATCTTTGTATCGACAATTGATTGGCTCGTTAATGTATTTGGAAAATACTCAACCGGATATTTGCCTTGTGGAACGTTTGAGTTATGATATATAGTTGCATGGATTTATTGATTCAGATTGGGCAAGGAGTGCAGATGACAGAAGAAGTGCTACTTGGATATGTTTCAGTTTGAGCTTTTCCACGATGTCATGGACTAGCAGAAAACAGAAGTTTGTTGCATTCAATACTGCAAAAGCAAAGTATATTGCAGTTTGTGATGCTTGTACGAAAGCAGTGTGGCTTCATAAGTTGGTTTCTAGACTGTCTGATAAGGTGTTGAATTCGACCGTGATATATTGTGATGATCAGAGCTATGTGAAGCTTTCAGAAAACTTGGTGTTCCATGACAAGTCGAAGCACATTGAGATCAAGCATTATATTCTTCGTGATAAAAGTCCAGAAGAGAGAAAGTGGTTCTCCAGTATATCTCCACAAATGAGCAGATAACAGATATTTTGGTAAAGCCTCTGTCCAAGATGAGAAGTTTGCGTACTCAAGGGACAAGTTGGGGCTCGTAGAGACAACTTCCTTATTGAAAAATGAAGTGATTACTCCCAGGTTGGGAGGGAGCACTGATATGTTATTGATTTATCGATAGTCATTTTCCAGTTCAAAAAATGGTCGAAGTTGGGCAGTTCCTTTCCAGTTCAGAAAGTGGTTCGAGATTTCTGACAGAAAGTCATTTTCCAATTCGAAAAATGGTCCAAATCAGACAATCATTTTCGTAATGAAAATGGTCCGATAGATTGTTGATGTACCATAGACAGCAATTCCCCTTGTGGGCAATGTGGGGGAATGGTCTAGGACAGTCATTCTTCTTGGCAGTCACTTTGAGTAGTGGTCAAGTAGAATGGTCCGCCTCGTCGGGCAGTCATTCTTTCGAAGTTCACAGTTGTGAGCAGTTTCGAAGAATGGTTTGTTTTGGAGGTTGGTGCAAGACAGTCATTTCCTTAGGAAATAATCGGGACAGTCATTCCCTAGGGCAGACTCATTCTCTCCAGGTTACACTATGATTAGTGCCGAAGGAATGGCCCACTTAAGTGAATGGTCCAGGTTCAGCAATCAAGGACAGGCATTCCCTAGGGCAAACTCATTCTCTCCAGGTTGCACTATGATTAGTGCCAGAGGAATGGCCCAGTTAGGTGAATGGTCCAAGCTCAAAAATCAGGGACAGTTATTCTTCTATGCTTGGGAGAATAGTTCAGATAGCCCATGGCTAATGTTTTCCTTTCTGAGGGCAAATGCTCTTCCAGATCTCACAGATGTGAGTGGAAGAATGGCCCAGATGACTCAGTTTGTATCATGATATTGTTATGCAAGTTGATATCAGATGATATGATTGTTGTGGAGACTGTATGTCTCTGGACAGTAATTGCCTGCTACAGTGGTGGATGTGATCCACTGGTAGTGACTGTGTGTCGCTGGTTAGTAGTCGTGTGCTACTAGGAGTGGTTGTGTACCACTGGGTAGTAGTTGTGTACTACTATGGATAGACACAATTGTGTTCTATTGGATGGCATTGTTCTAATTTCCATGGAGACTATCACTAGAATTGGAGATGATTACCAGCTAGATGGATAGTCAGTATGCTGATGGACAGACATTCTCCAGGCGAAGAATGGTCCAGGCAGGACAAATTGTTGGTGAACAAACATTCTCCCTGTGGAAAATGGACCAGGACGGTCATTCTTCTAGGACGTATGTCCAAATTAGAATAATAGTCCTTGTATCCCATGGCATGGCTTCCAGCATCTGTTGGAACAATTATTCTTCTAGGACATATGTTCAGATTAGAAGAATAGTTCTTGTATCACTCTGTGGAGTGAGTGACTTATTCAGCATCATTCCCGATTACTCAAATGGAGTATGGCTTTGAGAGATGATGTAGTTGATGCTATTAGGATGATACTAATAGTGATGATGTTGCTCATGAGTTGATCTACGTGATCATGAGATAGCTTGTGTGGCTATGATGATGCTACTGGTTGAATGGTCCATTTGTGCTCAAGACCATTACATTTAAATACCTGCCTAGCTAGGAGGGAGTGTTGATATTATGGTAGCTGCAGGAGGTATTAACCTCTACGTGTAACCTTGATGAGACTAGAATATTCCAGGAAGCAAGAGAAACCCTAAAACATTGGATAATAACCCCAGAAGACAAGTCGGCTCAATAGATTAATTAATATTGAGTTATTAGTCTCTAGGAAGAGAAGTCGGCCCAGTCAAGTGAGTTGGAGCACTATAAATAGAGGGCGTTGGAGCTCATTTGTTACTCACTAACTCACAACTGCATAAGGACAAGAAGTGTGCATGACTAGGGGACAGCTGCAGCTGCAACAGTGGTGACTTGGTCTCTTGGTTATGGTTTGGACTTTCTGCTTGGTCTTTGGTTATTCTTGCATGGTGCACTAGCCTTGGAGAAAGGTGAGCTACCTTGGTTGGCTATTAGATTGCTTCCGGAATTATTTTGTCTGTCAAGGTTAAGGTGCTCGGGGGTGGCATGGTTGGGTGACAATATTGCTATATTGTCTATGGTGAAACGAGCACACCTATTTTTCTAACAGAATCAACACCTTGCTCTTACTTTGTTACTAAGAACTCTAACTCTCAGTGCTTCTGATGGCTGTAAGGCCAATTCTTCAGTGTCATTTTGAGTGCAAACTAAACTTGAGTTTTAGCTTCTTGATGTGATAATGGCTTATGGCGCTGAGGTCATTGCTCAACAATGGATCAGCCCACTCTGGTTTTTATTGCCAATAAAGTAAATAGATTATGCTCTTCTCAACTTACCGATCCAGCATTCTAACTTTTGATTTGGGAAACAAGGCATGGAGGTGAAAACATTTATGTGCTCCAACAACTATGTATGACTTCCATTCTCAGTCAACTAGTTGTAAATAAGGAAATCTAGAACTCACAACATGCCATGCTAATTCTCAAGCCCCTTTGTCTGCATACAAGCTAGCCACTCTACTTGACTGTCATGACGTCATCAATCTTCATAATCATCTGAGCAGATTCTGTGCCAAGGATATTGCACTAGTATTCACAAGCAGCTACTGAACCACATTCTCTTACCTGATATTTTTCTATCAGCCCCTTCCTTACATCAATGTCTGTGTTTATTTCAACATTTGCATGTCAATTCTGAAACTCTAGAGGATACCATGTGGAAGTTTCAAACACCATGTTGAAAATCAGAAGTTAGCAAAACGTTTGTGAGGGTGCATAAGTGTTCACGGTCCAATGAAAGTCAACCTGCAAGTCTGTGAATGAACAATGGGTGATGCCAGGTGATATGTGGCATGCAATACCCAAGTAACCGTGTATTCAAAATTTCAATATTCTGTGCGATTCATTTTTCAGAGCCCACCATCTCCTAATGTGAATTGTTTTTCATGAAAGTCAAAAAAAAAATACATTCAATCCTCAACTACTCTGAGACCAGAGTCACGGCAATCATTAATATCTCTCCAACCCTGTGTTTCCAGCCAGAGTAATGAAACACCAACAATGAATTGAAATCCCTAGTAACGAATTTCATCACCCAGGCAGAGGGAGAGAGTTTTTATTGCTGTGTGCAGTCCATACAGTCGTCGTAGGGCCTGTGGATGAGAAGGAAAATGCCAGGGGCAATGTGAAATCACCCAGGAAGTGAGAAGGCGCTTAGAGGATTCTAAATTCGCTAGGCAGGAGAAATCTCCAAGAGGAAGGATGCATACAGCTCTTAGGTAAGAGAAAATGGACTCAATGAGAGAGAATTTGACCCAGCAAGATGAAATTGCTAAAATTGAGAGCTGAGAATGGAAGCTCAGCTAAGAGTTTGCAACAGCTCTTTTGTTGTGGCCCTTGATCTCAGAGTTGAGAGTAAATCATACGGTGTATGTTATATAGCTGTTAGGGATCTTTAATTGCACAGGGAGAACGAAATTATAAAAGAAATCCACCAATACAACAGAGATTTGTTAGAAATAGGTAAAGAAAACAAGAATCTACCTTTTAAATTCTGTAGACAAAATCAGCATAAACACTTTAAACTTGTACAGATCTGAACTTCAAAATTCTAAGCATGCTGAATAGTTAGATATGAACCAAAAAATAGATCTGAACAAGTACAACAAATAGATCTAATGCTTAAACAAATTTGGGTGAGCAAAACACTCAGATGAGAATTAGAAATTAGTTCTGATCATAAACAGCAGATAGATATAACAAATTCTGAGTATGCTTGAGTGTTAGATCTGAAAAATAAATCTGAACATGAACAGCAATAGAGATCTGAACCATAGACAATTTCTGAGTGATCAAGATATTCAGATCTGAACTAGAAATCACTTCTAATCATAAACAGTAGTTAGATCCAAATCATAAACAGTAGGTATAAAAACTGAACATGCATAGTAGATAGATCTAGGATAAATAAACAAATCTGAGCATGAGCAAATTAGAGATCTGAACAGTAAGTAACTTACCTCTTGATAATCTTACCTCTGTAAGAAGAAGAAGAGCATAGCACACCTGAGAGATAATAAGCCACTGAAATATGCTCAGATAAGTCTTATGTGTCATGGATTTGCCTCAAGGGTCAGAACTCTGTAGTGAAGGTTCAGCGACCCCTCTAAGATGCCGTGGCCTTCCAGATCCCAGATCTGTTCTAAGTAAGGGGACGGCAGGCTTCTAGGAAGGTATCACTGGTAGAAGAAGGGGGCTGGCTGGTAACAGTCGAGGAGAGCAGCAATAACAACACTTCAGCAGAGGAAAAAACACCCTCAAGACCCACAGCATCAAGCAAAAACAAGCAAGGACCTGGCTGTCACAAAGGGAAGGGCCGAGCTGCTATCAAAGGAAGGCTGAGCACTGTCACAAGGAGGCCGCACGCTGAAACAAGGAGGCCGCAAACTGTCACCAGGAGGCCGCAGACCAAAAGAGCAATCCGCCACTTCTTTAGGAGGAAAGAATGAGTGAGTATGAGTGAAGGGGGAGGGGTTCTTATTTATACCTTTAGGCAAAGGTTAGGGGTAAAAGAAATATAATTAAAAATAATATATTTAATTAATATAAATATTAATTAAATATATTTATAATTAGCATTAATTAAATATTTCTTATATTAACCCCTAAAACAAAATACAAACCCCCAAACAAACTCAAGCTCAAAAACCAAGAGTGGTGGGTTTTGGGAGAGGTTTACACATGTCCATGTACTTCTCAAGGTGACCAGTCAACTTTATCATCACTGCATATGGGATACATCCCTCATGTGGTCATGCCCGCCTTCAAAGAGGGTCACATACCAACAACTACTTGATCAAGGACCAGGTTGCCCCAGAACATATCTGGGGTCTTATCCACCAAGGTACAAAACCAAGGATCAACCCATGTCTTAGACATGGGTACCCTGGAACACATCCAGGGGCCCTAGACATATCGAGGGACTTAATTACTTGGTCCCAGACCAAGAACCCCAGTCATGTACTGGGGGCCCTCTCAAGGGTCTTTACTGCTTGGTCCTAGACCAAGAACCCCAGTTATCTACTGAGGGCCCTTACAAGGGTCTTTTGCCATGGCTCTGACTGTTTGGTCCCAAACCAAGAACCCCAGGAGTGCACTGGGGGGCCTAGATCTCAGCTAGGGTCTTTGCCATCCTCCTGTAGAATGGCTATTGCAGCTGCTTTAAATTTAACAAGATTGAATGCCCACGGTCATGAAGTAACCAGGAAGCCCTTCAATATGAGTAAAAGTAGTGTCAAAATTGCAGTTTAACATTCATCTTCATAATCCATTAACAAAACTAGGGGCAGCAAATATCTCACACAAAATTAACACGTCCATTGCAAAACAATTATGAAAAAATGGACACAATGTTAACCCTCGAACCCAAATGGGAAAACCAGCTTCGAATGGGGCTCGGTATTCTTATTTCGGCGATCTCTAGTATAATGTTCTCTTGGCTTTCTATGCCTCTTCCTCCTTGGCCAAAAAGACCCTTTGAGAGTGAAATTGAGAGGAGAAATAGGTAGTTGGGGTAATGGGAAGGCCAACCGGATGACCTTTCGTTTCCCATTCCTCACTCTTTTCTCTCCTATTCATTTTCGTTCCATTTAATTATTGTTTTAATTTTTTCTCACTTTTGTCTCATTTATCTTTACATTTATTTGGTTTTACAATGTTTTTATAACCTTCATAAATTGTCAGTTTAATCTTGTAGCTATTGAGTCTTACACCCATTCATCAGTTCAAATCCATTTTGGATCATACCTCGCAATTGAGAGGCTTTTTGATCTACAAAAGCTCAAGGAAACCAATCTGGATCAGTGTACTTTTGTCAACTTCTCTGGAGCGTGGCACTGACGTTGATTCCTGGCTGCTGCTCTAACTCTGGTTGTGGCTCTTGCTCGTGGCTCTGGCTACTGGTTTTGGTCTTTGGCTATGGATCTGGCTCTAGTTCTGGCTAGCTTGTCCCTACAACGCAAAATTCTGCTCACTGACTCTCAACTCTGAGCAATCTCCAAACCCAAACTCTAGACCCAACATCCATTCCCATCTCCCTCTCTATCGTGGAGTCAATCCATCTTGGCTGCCAATGAAGCCAAGTTGAATGTCGGTCTATGTTCAATGTGACCCCAACACGTTATGCCATCATATATGAACTCCTCAAGCAAAGTGTGGTTGCATTCTTCTGCTAGGAACAGTTGCTTCCCAACATGGAAACATGTAATATACGAGATATAAAAAGTATGCAGAACAGAAATAAAATGCTAGAAATGGCAGAATAACAACAATATAACCAGAATAATCACTACAAGAACACTAAAATGATAAAAGAATAACAACAAAAATAGCACTTTGATTCTGAGAGCAATGTTCACGGGCCTCTTCGAGGGGGCAACCTCCAGTCGAGCAGATCTCTATTACAATAATCTCCAAACTAGGGTTCTCATACCCTCGACTCCTATTTATACTAAATATGTCTATCAAAAGAAGCATCTAGAGGAAGATCCTTCTAGAAGTGGAAGCTTCTATTAGGTCTTCTTACATTCGACTTATTCTATTTTATTGCAAGGCCTTACTAATATTGACCCTTATTCTACCTATGTGCGGGTTAGGACCCTAACATGTCCTCCCCCTTAAAAACAGCCTTGTCCTCAAGGCTTGAGATGTGGAAATTGCTACAAAATGGTAGCTGGTTCCCAAGTGGCATCTGCTGGAGTTGTATCTTTCCACTGAATTAACACTTCCTTGATGGTTCTCCGACGCAGGCGACGCTCACGCTGATCCAAAACTGTTGTGGTTGTAGCCAAATGGATCCTTCTTCGACTAACTCAAGAAGGTTGGTTTGAATTTGGCACTTAGATCCGTCGTCCGATCACCTTCTTTAAGCAGGAAACAAGAAAAATAGGATGTAGCTTCGAATGACTGGGCAAAGCTAATTGATAGGCCACCTGTCCCACACGCTTGAGAACTGTATAAGGACCATAAAATTTGGGCGCTAGCTTCTGACAATGCTCGGCCTTGAGGGAATTTTGCTTGTAAGGTTGCAGACGAAGAAACACATGATCTGCTTGTTGCTTCATGCGATTCTGTGCCATGACCAAATTCTCTTTGAGGGTACAGAGAATAGCCTCTCGAACTATAAGTGTTTGGTCAACCACCTGGACCTTCGAGACACCAGGTAAGTATGAGAGAACTGAAGGTGGCTTCTGTCCATATACCGCTTAGTTGTAAGGTAAGTATGAAAGGAGTCATGCAAGTAGTTGTATGGTATGAAGTGTTGTACCACCATTCAGCTAGGGGTAACCA
>CBVK0100247488.1:0-16376 GCA_900067695.1 Picea abies | reverse complement strand
CCAAGCCTCATTCTTATCCAAAGATGCCATTTCTTCTTCCATGGCCCTTTTCTAGAGATTTCCATCCTCTGAATCCACTACCTCCCTGACAGTTCTAGGATCATCATCAGTAATAGACAAAGAAAAATTTGAATGAAAATCAAATGGACTATACTTTTCTGGTAACCTTCTTTCTCGATCCGATCTCCTCAATACTGGAGTATGAGGATCTTCTTCTTCTTATTCATGTTCTTCTGTAGAGTCTCCTTCATCATCCTTTAAATCAAAATCTATCTTCTCTGGTTCTTCCTTACTTGGTAGGACTTCTTGTTTAACAACATCCTTCATTTCTCCAAATACCACATCTCGGCTATACACTACCTTCTTAGTTTATGGGTTCCAAATCTTATAACCTTTGAGACCATCTTTATATCCAATAAAGATACATTTTTCAGCCTTCTTATCCAACTTACTCTTGTTTTCCTTTGGAACATGAACATATGCATCGCAGCCAAATACCTTAAGATGTGTGAGAGAAGGTTCCTTACCAGTCCATACCTCTTGTCGATTCTTTTCACCCAACGCTGATGAGGGTGATCTGTTGACTAGATAACATGCAGTACCCACTGCCTCTGCCCAGAATTATTTCCCTAACATGACACCACTGAGCATGCACCTTGCTTTTTCCATCAGTGTCCTGTTCATCCTTTCTACCAATCCATTCTATTGATGTGTATATGGAGTATTATTCTACCTTGCTATACCGCACTTCTTACATAATTCTTCAAATTCATTCCTGTAGAACTCTCTGCCATTATCTATTCTTAGCACCTTAATTCTTTTCGCTGTTTGATTCTCAACAAGAGCCTTAAACTCTTTAAACCTGTCAAAGACTTTAGATTTATTTCTAAGGAAATATATCCAAGTTTTCCTCAAGAATTCATTTATAAATGAGACATAGTACACATATTTTCCAATGATGGGACCGACACAGGTCCAAAAAAATCACTGTGAACTAGTTGTAAAATTCCTTCTGTTGTCGTTGCACCAGAGGGGAATCTTACCCGATTCTGCTTCCCATATAAACAATTTAAACAAAAATCAAAATCCAGAGAGAAGTTAGACATACCTTCAACCATACCTTTACCATGTAGTAGTCGAAGACCCTTCTCTCCAATATGCCCCAGTCTTTGATGCCACAACATAACCTTTTCTCCAGAGACTGTGGGAGTTCTTTCTTCTTCAACTCCAATATCATGAACAATGGAGCTATTACACCCATCACTAATAGTGCTTCCTAGCAACTTATATAGAGTTCCAAACCGAACTCCCTTCATCAACACCATTGCTCCTCGAACCATCCTGCAAGTTCCCTTTTCAAAAATTGTTTTTACCCCTGCATCTTCCATTTTTCTTACAGAAATAAAATTTCTAGCCATACCTAGGATGTGTAGGACACCAGGAAGTGTTCTAATCCTTCCATCTATGAGTCTCAACTTGAACCTTCCTCTTCCTATGATTCTGGTTGTCAAATCATTACCTAAGAAAACATTACCTCCATCATACTTTTCATATTCACAGAACCACTCCCTGTGGGGAGTCATATGAAAGGATGCACTAGAGTCAATCAACCATGCCTCATGATCTGTATGTGTGCTTGAAGAGGCCAAGTACACATCCCATCTTTCTTCCTTGGAGGTATTTTCTTCTGTAGAAGAAGATTCTTCAGATCCCTTCTTTTTCTCAACTTTGGATCTACGCTACTTCTTGTAGTGCCCTTCTTTTCCACACCTCCAACATACCCTTACAAACTTTCCAGGAGATTTAGATCTTCCCTTAGACTTAGATCTCCCACTTGAGAAATTAGATCTATTTCTTTCCTGGGAACGTCCTCTTGCAAATAATGTGTCTGTGCTATGTCCTTCCATATTATTTCGTCTCATCTCCAGACTATCCCACGAAGTTGTATTACTACCTATGGACACAACCAGACTATCCCACGAGTCTAGTAAAGAACACAACAAACTGATACATTTATCTTCATCTGAAATTTTAATCTCAACAGATACTAACTGACTTACCACAGTATTGAAGGCATTCAAATGCTCTACCACCGAGTCTCCATCTCTCATCCTCAATTTATACAGATTCTTTCTCAGGAATAGTTTATTTACCAGGAACATAGACTGATACAACTTCCCCAACTTTTCCCATAAATCCTTGGTTGTAGCTTCCTCTGACACATTCAGTAATACTGAATCGGAGAGACACAGTCGGATTGTTCTCTTTGCCTTTCAATCCATCTTTTTCCAGTCATCTGCAGAAGTTCCTGTAGGTGCAGTACCTGTATCTACTACGATCCACTGATCTCTATCCACCAAAAGATCTTCCATCTCGAGCTTCCACAGCTCAAATATTTTCCCATTAACCTTCTCGATCTCCATCTTCAAATTGCTTTCCATTTCTTTTCACCTGAAAAACAATACCGCAAATCTCCCACTGTAACAAGGCGTATCATAGTCCTGAGCCAAACCCTTGACCACAAAGGAGTCCCCCTGAAGCCAATAAAGCTATGATACCAAATGTAAATTCTAACCTTGTACAATGTCTACTATAAACAGATATTCAAAAATGAACAGAAAAGATATAATGGAAAATAAAAACATTACACAAATATTTTTCCCCAGGAAACCCAAACCGGGAAAACCAACATATATTATATTCATTCATTGTGTTACATTGTTTACAATACAATATACATATAGGAGCTAGTGGCATCCAAAAAACTAACCCAATGACCTGAATTAGTCCAAAACCCTAATTCCTTAACCGGAAATAGAAAACCATCGGCAAAAAACATGTGTCGAAAAAACCACCTAAATACATGACATGTTTCCCGAGGTAGGTGTCATGTTTCTCGAGGTAGAAAAAAAAATTCTAAGGGCGCTTCCCCCGGACCCCCAAGGGGGAGCGTAGTGGGGCCCCCTCTAACCCCCCTACATGCCCAGCGCATACGCTCAGACACTACTAATCGTGCAAAGAATATAACACATACCCAACAGTCTACCCCTGTGCCAACACTATGCCATAAGGGGACTACATTAGACACCTCTCCAAACACACCCATCACATCTGTTGATATCAATGACAACAACCAACTGTCCAATAACATCAATGAAAACCAAGTATCCAACATGAAGCAACCAAAATTACATTTTATTCACATCAATGTGTAAATCTTTTTTCAAGACCACAAAATCATAGGTCAAACATTATTCTCTTGACTTCATTAAATCATTAAAGAAAGGTATGGTTATTCAAATTTATGAGTTAAAATTCCTTGTTAATTTTTTATTTTTCTTAAAATGAAAGGGAAAAAATGCTCAGTAGATGAGAAGATAAGGCATATGATGTTGATGATGAATGGTACCCATTTTACCTCTATATATACTAATTATTCTTCCATGCGAAAGTTGACATGGAAAACCACTGTAGAGTGGTTTGTATTGAGTTTAACATGGGGTGGTGGTACCTTGCAGCCATGTTATAGGTAGGCTAAGTCATATGCCCCACTTCAAATTTTCAGTCAACCTACTTTTCTCATTAAACTTACTTTTGTTTCACAACCATATAAATGATCATTTAAGATGATAAGGGTTCATACATTCTATGTTTATAGAAATCCTCTTGTGTAGGATAGTAATGTCTACCAAATAACACTACATGATTATAATGTGTTGCATATAATGTGGCCCTATAATATTTAAAACAAGAAATCCCTAATCTCTAGATAAATTATAAATAAACATTTTAGAAAGTTGAGCAAAACAAATAGTAAAATGTCTTATGAAATGATTCAATAAAACTCTTGAAAAGATAGCATAGGAATCTATTACTTTTATGTAAGATTTCCTTCATGGGAAAGAAATTAGTTCACTAGGAAGGGATTTTACACCCTGGGTTATTATGTAAAAATAGAACTTCAAGGAGTTATGCACAAGTGAATGACTGACTTCATTGGAGGGTAATTAGTTATTAGACACTGATTTTATGCCCTAGGTTATTATATATATAAAAAAAACTTCGATGATTTATGCACAAGTAGATAGTTTTGTATTTAAAATAATAAGCAAGGTCTTTGATATTAAAGGTGACTATTTATCTTAGGTGTAGCAAACACTAGAAGAGTAGTTGTTATCAGATAAATCGATAGGTGCAGACACTAACAGATCTTCCTAGATCCACCTGGATCTAGAACAAAACAAGATAGGACATGACTCTTTCTCTAAGTTGCAGTCATTGAATCTACTACTAAGGAGGAATGAGTGACATACCTTTATATCACTTCCTTAGATATCTGTTGTTCCTGCTTTGCTCTGGTGCTCTTGTGAAATTAGGTCCAAGACAACACAAACCAACAAAAGTGAATATAGCAAAGTACATTCAATGTCAGCCTATGCATATGATCAAGGAGTTATGCAATAAAATAAGAGTGGTTTTATGGGAAAGGGACATGTCGCTGTATTATATTAGATGAAAGTAGAAGATACAGCCAGATCGCCTTGATGTCGCAAGCTTCCTTTCAGTGACCCTTGGTTCCAACACACACACTTGTTGTACGTTTGCATGAAGAAAATCTAGTACAACTTGATAGACCAAATAGAGTCTTCAAGCTTCTATCCAAGCAGATTTCTCCACACAATTATTTCACCAATTCTTCATTCAATATTGCTTAACCTTTTCCATGAGAAACCTTTCAATATATAGGATAAGGAGAGATGGTTAAATGGATGAGGATGATCCCACTAAATCTGAGAAGTCAGTAGGATGCCAACCATACGAATGCCAACTCATTTTCTAGAAGATTCCCTTCTAGAACCTTCGTGACCTCTTCTCTTTTCCAAGCTTTGAAACAGGTTCACACCCTACCTATAGAGAAGATTGTGAACAGTTTGCACCCTAAATTTGGGTTACCTGCGAGAATGAAGGATTTTCGCACCCTGTAATATAGGCAGCCTGGGAACTCATCTTAAAAATGTGTTTTTTGGAAGAAGACAGCAGTCACTTTTCTCCAGAAAAAAGTCCTTGTGGGAGCCTGAATACATCACTAGTAGAGACATCACCAGAGTGACCAAAATCATGTGTAACAAAATGCCCCCCAAAGTATGAGGCCGGAACTTGTGACAGCCGAAATACTTTGTAAAATGCATGTGTGTGTCAGAAACAAGGAGCGCACCTAATCGGAAACCTGTAAACAACCAAGCATATGCAAAATATAATACCAGTTCTAAGGTAGGCATTCCCATGCTCATGTCACAAATGAATGGAATCATAAACGTAGGTCATGGACACTAATCATACACCATAGATCCATGTCCTCAAAATGCTACATAGCCACCAGGAATACACTGTGGATCTATGTGAGAAGACTTGAATTAAAACATAGCCACGTGACATACAAAGTGGATCTATGTACCGATACAAATCATACATACTCCATAGCAGTCTGGATCAAAAATATGAGACCCAGGGTATTCAATCTTGTCCCCTGAAAGTACAAATCTAGACATGCAATTACATGTTAGAAACCACTTGATTACCAGTCATTGATGAAAACCGTTAACAAGTGTGAGGGAGATCACCATTGATGTAAATGACTCCCAAGGTATTGAAGTACAATCCGAACGAATGCGAATGAATGAGCTGAATTCGAGCACTCAGCGAAATCTCTCGATCAGGGATCAATGATGTGCCCTGTCGAAAGCAAAGAGACCTGCCATTAAGGCATGCAAGTTCCATGGTACTAAATGATTTCGAAGTCTCATTTCCAGATAATCAGTTGGAGTCGACGAAACAAGACTTGTCACAGGAGGGCCTTGATGTATCCCCCATCAATGACACGAAATAAGTAACAGATTTTGAGGGTGAAACAAAGTATGAATATAGGTTGCAACAGACACAGGGAAGGCTGACATAGTAAGAATGGACAACTACAGATGGTCGACTCAATAGAGGACTCGTTCAAACTTCTCTTGAACATATGAACAACATGACCAAGGACTTGGTAGCACTGACTCAAAGATGACCCAAGATATGACCTTGTAGCAAGTCAAAAGAGAGACAAATGGATTTCCTAGCCCGGATTCAAATGACGAATAGGGGGTGTCATGTTCAAGAGCAACGCTTACTGCCATTAATACGAATACGAAAACATAACCCTTTCCCAAAATTTCCCCCACCATTTCTAGCGAGTATCTCTTTATTTTTACACAAGCTTGAAGAGGATAACATATGCTTGTTGATGTAAGCTCATCCTTCGGATGAGTCCCTCATAGTATATTTAACAAGCCCTAGGAAGGAGTGGTTCAGTCCCATTGCGGGTCTTTCAATGTTTGTTTAATGAGTCCAAGGATAGAAAACTCGAGGGTTTTTCATGTTTTGAGAGTCCGAAAAACACTTAAAGAGAACTCTCCTAGTTCCTTTTTCGTAAAAGAGTTCGACGAGACTGAAAAAGTGATAAACTATCGCCTGTCGAACATTTTCTTCAAATACTTTAACGAGCATGAAAAGAACAAGATCGCTCGGCAATCTTTTCATCTTTATGGAGCGTGAAAAGAGCTCAAAGGATACTCCTTTACGTTCATCGTTTTCATGTTACCATGGCGAGTACGAAAAGATGAGAAAAAACATACTCGGTTACGTTCTCATATATTTTCGAGCGCGAGAACGAACAAAGACTTAGCTCGAGGTTTTTCTAAAAAACCCTAAAAAAGTAGTCATACATGCAACAAAAAGAAAAAACACCCACACCCCCTCGTTCGGACTTCGAAGTTTCTATATCTGTGAAAAACCACACTCATAAAGGCTATTAGGGTATTAGGTTTTATAAACAAAGCAACAAAAATAATATAAAAAATTAATAAAAAATAGTAAAAAGTGAATAAATATGGGTGAAAATGATTTTTTACCATTTCATTGTTACTTTGTCCAAAAACTTGTCCAACATACCTCATTTTCCCCCAAATTTCTTTGCTCGACTGCGGGAGGCACAAGCGATCATTCGGTGAACGGTTTCAGCCAACGAGGTAATCTCTTGATTCTCTAACTTTTCCATGGTTTATTTTAGGTTTTTATTGGCAATTTTTTGGGTTTTGAGTCCATTTTAGGGTCGGAACATGCGCCCAATCATTCTCGCAAGTGGGCCATGCGGGACCTGCGAGAATCTCACACTGTGCAAAAGGTCCACCTGCGGGGGCCGAAAAATGGATTTTAAAGTGAGGTTTTGCTCAATAATAACTATGCAAGAGTTTAAAACAAGTTGTTGACTTCCCTCTCATGGCTCTTTTCCAGGTGTTTGACCATCACGATGTTGGAATGGAGAGAAAGAGAACATGAGGAGGAGGATTCCATTTTCAGGAATGACTTGGGTACAGTCGCTACTCTCCGGGACTGTGGGCTCTTGAAATTTTTCAGGATTCTAGGCATGAGAGCCCAACTCAGGTTGTTGGAATACCTGGTCCACATGTGGGACATGGATCAACAGTTATTTCACATGAGAGTCCATACGCTGACACTAGATATCGAGGATATCTATTTTCTAACAGGGTTGTCACGGTGTGGATATCATGCTATTTTGACCGGAGGTAGAGGCAACGGACACCCTATGAGTGAGTATTGTCGCCAATATTGTGTTCCCAGGGCAGAGAGAAGCAAGGGTAAGGTTTCCATTTGGGGGGTCCAAGATCTGACCCTATGGACCATATTGTTCACTATTGCATGCATGGATGGGAGCACAGCTCCGCACATGGCTCTCTAGAGCTATTTCCAATATTCCATAGACTGCATAGAGCCTCGGGTTTTTAACTGGTCGGATGCAGTTCTCTACAGTATGAAGAGACAATTGACAAAGTGCAGAAAGGGTGACTTGAAGAAGTTTGGGTACAGATCACTTTTGGTGTCATTCTTCCTCGAGAGGGTCCCACTACTGCGACTACAGGTTGATTGGGGTTTATCGGCCCCACAGGATCCGAGGATGCTGAGGTGGTGTAACCTCATGGCTCGACACGTAGCAGGGCCTATAATCAAGTATAATGACTCATTTTTTGACTGGTTAAGGCCCCAGATGTTGATGATCGATGACTATTCATATGTTGGTTTGGATTTCCGAGGGGATCTGGATTTGGCCTTGCCTGAGGATGCTCAGTGGGGTGACTTAGGTAAGAAGTACACATTTTGTTCTTTTAAATGTTTTTGCAAATTTTATCATATGAAATGTTTTTATGTTTATCTAAGAACTAATCCAAAAAAAAAAAATCGATGACACAGATGTGGTGAGATGGGATGCCGAAGACTACGAGGCAGTGGAACAGAACTTAAAGGGGTTGACCGTGGATGTCCCAGATATTCCTATTGGGGAGATCCCAAGACATTACCAGCGCCATACTATGGGCGTGTCTGAATCTCTTAGTCAACTGCTCCGTAGGGTAGCCCGAGCAGTTGTGTGTTATCGTGAGCGTCATCTGTAATGCTATTTTGTAGGAGCTATGGGCTTCATATTTTGAGATTTTGATCCTTGGACAGAAACTTTTTGTAAAAACTTTTGATCGTTATATACATATATACGGCTTCTACTGGCTTATTTTGTGTTGTGTTATACATGTAATGTGTGATTAGTTTATAAATGTCCCAAATGTCTATCTAACACATAGTTAGCTAATGCATCAGTCAATGTATTTAGACATCTAGGAATGTGCCAATATTCGATATAATCAAAATAACGTTCCAAAAGGCAAATTTGTAAATATACCTGTAATAAAGTAGGACTTCGGATAGCATAGATGTTACTTGACTGTAGTACTACTAGTTGCGAATCGAGTCATATAACCAGGTGGGGGATATCAAGAGAAATAGCATCAATCAACAATTCGATGACGACGCTATATTCTGTAATATTATTGGTCGCACGACCGAGGCACACACCTCATATACTGATAAGTTCGTTTGTAGGGGCGTAAATTGTCCATGAAGCAAAAGCGAGGTTCTGAGTACTACGACTAGCACGATCGACGAAGCCAATGGGGGGTGGTGAAGACTCCAACATCTGGAAACCAAGCACAACGCAAGATAAGAAGTCGAGGGCAGAGACCAAATAACGAAAAAAACATACTAAAGTAACAAAAAGTACGATACAATAAAATACAAGCACTCATGCACAAGTGATCTCAAGCATAGTACTTCTTTAAGTACAACCCATTTATGGGTTCACTCAAAGGGATACCTTCGTATTCCACCAAATCATAAGTTCCTTTCTCCAAAACTCGCCTGACGATATAAGGACCTCGCCACATAGCTTCAAATTTTTCGGCTCCTAGCATATCCCGATCTTGTTCGTAAAGGAGAACCAGATCACCTTCGGAGAAAACGTGTGGCTTGACATGTTTGTCGTATTGGGCTTTGATGCATTTATTTTGGGCTTCTATAACTAAGGTGGCGTCATGACGGGTTTCATCTAATTGCATGAGATAAAACAGACGTTCTTCTTTGGCAGAAGTGTTTGGGAGAAGTTCGACGGCTAGTTTTAGGGAGGGTATCTCACATTCAATCAGCAAGATGGCTTCTAGACCATAGACTAACTAGAATGGTGTAAACCTGGTAGAAGACTTAACGAATGTCTGGTAATCCCACAATGCTAAAAACAACATCGTATTCCAACTCATTTTGTGAATCCCTATCATTCGTCGAAGCATGGTAGTGAGGATTTTGTTTATTGCTTCAACTTGGTCGTTGGCTTGTGGGTAATAGGGTATTGAGTTTTCATGGTGAAGACCCAACTTTTCAGTGAGTTCAGACATCATGAAGTTTCTAAAGTGTCTACCATGGTCAGTAACGATAGCTCGAGGAACACCAAACTGAGCAATGATGTGATTGAATATAAATAACGCTGCAGTCCTTCCAGTATTGTCGAATGTTGGCATCGCCTCAACCCATTTCGTAAAATAATCTACGGCTACAATAATGTATCCATGCCCCTCGACCGAGTGAGGGTGACATGTCATGAAATCAATACCCTATTTCGTAAAAGGACCAACGGAGACCACAGGGTGTAGAGGAGCAGGGTGTGAACGTATTTTATTGTTGTAGGTTTGGCAAGCATGGCATTTTTGGACAGCAATTATACAATCGTTGAATAAAGAAGGAAAAAAATACCCCGCTCATAAGATATTCTAGGTAGTGGCATACCCAGACATATGACCACCACAGGCTCCAGAATGGCATTCATTTAGGGATTTCTCGGCTTCGTCAAATGTGAGGCAGCGTCGAAAAATGGAGTCAATCCCACGATGATAAAGAGTATCACCGAGGATAATATACTGACAGGCTTGGTAGTGTATTCGATGGCGGTCAATGCTAGAAAAATTGGGCTAGAAAGTCCGGGTCTTGAGATATATGATGAGATATCCATACCAAAGGTCATCGAAACTGATCAGGAGAAGGGATTCATCGGGTAATGAATCATCTACTACATTTTTTGTGTCAGAGTAGGCAAGGTCGCATATCAACTCGGCAAACACCAAGGATTTCTTGGACTTAGCGCATTCGAATTCTAAGTCAAACTCCTGGAGTATTACGATCCATTTGGAGTATTTTCCCCCTAGCAATTGGCATGTAAAAATGTGTTGCATAGGGTTGCAGTTAGAAATCATCTTAGTCTTGCGTAAAAGGATATAGTGTCAGAAACGTTGAACAGCTTGGACGGTTGCCAAGGCCAGTTTTTCAACATGTAAATACTTGGTTTCTGTAGTCATGAGACTCTGACTTAAGTAATAAATGACATGTTCGTCATGAGAATCATCCTCCTGGACTAGAACCATAGAGATGGTATAGTCCGAGGTTGCGAGGTAAAGGAAATAATCCCGACTATAATCAGGTGGGAAGAGTAGGGGGGTATGTGTCAAAGATAGTTTCAAATCTTTGAAAGCTTTGTCAGCAGTGCTATCCCATACGAACTCAAAACCTTTCTTGAGAAGTCGCGTAAATCCAAGAGTCAGCTCAGCATAGTTCGGGATGAAACAACGGAGAAAGTTTTCCTTCCCTTGCAAACTTTGTAACTGGCGAAGTGAGGAAGGAGGAGGGAGATTGAGAATCGCCTCGACCTTCAAAGGATCTACCCTGATCCCTTGACGTGAAACAATAAAGCCTAGAAGTCGGTCGGATTCTATGCAAAAAACACATTTTTTGGGATTCAAGCGTATATGGTAAAACCGACATCGAAGGAAAATGGCGCAGAGGTGTATTGGATGATCTACACAGTTCATGGAATGAGTAGGTAAGTCATCAATATATGGCTGCACGATATGCTTTATATCATGAAAGGCGTAAGACATAGCACGTTAAAAAGTTTCACCGGCATTCTTTAAACCAAATGAAAGTTTCTGGTAGGCGATGGTGCCCCAAGGACAAATAAAGGCGGTCTTGTGTTGGTCTGTGAGAACAATATTGATTTGGTTATATCCAGAGAAACCATCCATCAGAGAGAAGATTTCACTTCTAGCACAATCGTCGACAATTTGGTCAACGAAGGGGGTAGGAAAGTTGTCTTTAGGAAAAGCTTTGTTAATGTCCCTATAATCAACACACACATGGATTGTGCCTTGTTTCTTGTCAATCAGAACAAGATTGGAAACCCAGTCAGTTAGAGCCACAGGGTAAATAAATATAGCTTTGAGAAGTTTCTCAACTTCAAGCTTGATAGCGGTTGCTTTACGTGGGTGGACTGGACAAAGTCATTGTTGGATGGTTTTATCACCCAGGTATGTCTTAATCTCATGTACCACAATGTCGAGGTCAATCCTTGACATTTCTTCATAGCTCCATGTGAAGACGTCACAAAATTCTTGGAAAAGCGACTTGTAGGTGACAACTTCATCATGGGAACACGAAGCTCTGATATGCACATTTTCGACAACTCCAGGTTTTATGGATATGTCGAGCGGGATGGTGGGTGAGATATTACTTAAGTTCTCTTTGTAGAACATATCATGTGTAGACTCGGGAATGGTAGAAATGATGACAACGGTCGATGGGGTCAAGATTCATTAGTAACCCTCGATGGTGTGTTGTTCCAAGAAGAGGATGGAATGATGATGTCCATCGTCCCAGGGGGTGTCTTCCATGGACATAATAGACATAATCATCTCGTCCATGGGAAAAATGACGCGGAATGGATCCAGAGATACATCACCGAGAGAGGGGGTAGAAGGGGTTGTTGATTGAATGGCTTGATAAGCGGATTCGACCGAACTCAAAGGAATTTCGTTGCCATAATGAAGATGGTTTCTGGGGTTGGGTACCATTCATGGGTCGTAAGGTGTAGGGGTTCCATGAAAATAGGTGGAGATAATGTTGATCGAGGGGACAAATGGATGTGGAACCTCGGGTGGTGGAATGGGGAAAGTACCCATCAAAGAGGAATCTTTAAGAAGACCCACACCGACGTTCTCATATCCAGGGGGGTTTTGCAATGAAAGGTACATTTTTGGTACGTGCATCAGAGTGAAAGAAGGCCAATTGGTCTACGGTAACTAATTTTCCTTGATGTGGGAAATGCACAACACGGAAAAGGGTGGACAGAATTGCATGCATGGAATCGATCCAGCTACGACAAGTAGAAGGTTGTAATCGAGAGGAGCATCAAAGACCTCCACTTCAACATTGACCATTTTTCCTTCTAACATAATAGGAAATGAAGGGAGGACACCGTAAGGCATAAAACCAGATCCATTGAAGGCTTTGAGCATGTTGTGGGATTCAGTCAAAGGAGGAGAGTCGAGATTTCTAGCAGGTAATAGACATGAAACACGTCGAGGCACCCTCATCAATAACTGTTCTACAAATTTTTTTTTCGGAGACAATAACTTGTATTTGGAATGCGAGTTGAGGGGGTAACCTTGGAATGTGATCTTCCAAGTCAAAAATTATTAAATTTGTATCTGTAGGGTCGATTCCACCAATATCTTTCAATAGTGCCTTCTGTTGTATAGGAAAACTTTGAAGGACTTCGAGGGCTGACATCGTGGATGGTGCTTGGGCCATATCTTCGACAATATTGTAGTTCTGGGCAGCACGTGCATGAGGATTGAAAGAAGATTTTTGAACAACACCCTTAGGGGGAGGACGAAGAACTGTATCTAGGCTTGGTCGTTCGAGATGAAGAGGACCGTTGGTAGGTGGAGTCGTGTGAGATGGTTCAACCAACGAAGGAGGTATTGCATCAACCTTCTCTTTGGAGGAAGAATAATCTTTGGCTTGAGTGGTAAGTGTGATGCCACTCTTCTTTGAATCACTTGTACACATTAAGACATAGGATGTATTGGAGGGGGAAGGTTGGTCATGAATGACCAATTGGGCTTGTTGTTGAGAAGGGAAGGGTTGTGACAACACGACCGGAGTTGGGGGTTTTGGGGTCCCTTGAAGGAACTTAGTAACCTCGACTCGTCGTGGACAATCCTTAGTGTAGTGATCATCACCATAGATAAGACAAGGGTATCGGGGTTTGCTCTTATCCCTATCGTCAACAGGTGGTGTTTTGGTTTTCTCAGTTTGCGGATTATTTTTATCCTCCTTGTTCTTACCCTTTCCCTTTTTGGATTTATTTTTGTCGGCGGGGGTAGATTGAACAGAGTTTACCTCAGAAGTCTTGCTGGTGGGAGGGGTAGGAGACAGAGCATTTTGAACATTAGAAGAAAAGGATTTGGGTTTGTTGCTAGAGGTTTGGATGGAATGAGGTTGGGCATGGAAAGTGTCAATCACTGCATGAGAAGTAGCAGGAGTAGTTGAAGTAGTAGAAGTAGAAGGACGAGGTGCGTTAGGGAGTAAGTCGTAAAGAGTACCTGTTTGGGAGTAAATGAGGTCGAGGTATTGAGCACGACTGATTTCTTGTTCTTCTATGACAACTCCACCCATGGCGATGTCACGAGCGATGTTGTTCATGAATGATTTCGTGAACCATTCTGCCAGCAACTGATCAGGAAGTTTGAGTTTGATGAGACGTCGTCTCCGTCGCCACTCATGAATTTGATCAGAGATATGAGTGGCTTTGGTTTGTTTGAAAGAACTCAAAAATTTGGTTCCTGTTTCGTAGCAGATCGATAACTGGTAGTGGGTGATGAAATCCATAGTGAGGGTGTTGAAGTCGGCGAAGAAGTTTCGTGGTAATTCTATATACCACTTCACGGCAGAACCTATGAGGGTCCGCTGAAAAAGGCGTAAATGAATAGAGTCATCCATCAAGGAGTTGGATGAGCACCAAAGGTAAAAAGTCATTACATGATTGTTCGGGTCCTCTCCCGATTTACCATCGAATTTAGGGGTGTCGGATGGTAGTTTGGCTGGTATGGCGGGCCATTGAGGAGTGATGGATCGGATCATTTAAAATCCTCGACATATCAGGGAGGTCTAGGGTGGCTAAGAAGGGTAACTGTCTATTCACATGTGGGTACTGGTGACTTTGGGGAGGGAGTCCCATCGGTAGACTAGTGGGACCATAAGCGGTTTGCATATAATGCGAAGGTTGGAGCAGATTCAGTTGTTGGTGTGGATGCAAGAAATTCATAGGGTTGTACCTTTGAACAGGGGCATGGGGTTGAGCGTTCGAACCCCAAATAGGATTAGACATGCCTGGATATGGTTGGTATGTATTAGGGGGTATGAAGGAGCTATCTTGAAGTTGTTGCCCCCCAGTCGAGTGAGGATTATTTTGAATAAGATAATTCCAATACTGGGCCAAGGATGGAGGTATGTTTTGTCCATAGGGCAGGGTTGGTGGGGGTTTTCCTCCAATCGGGGGTTGTGTCCCAATTGGGAATTGTCCTGTAAAAGGGGATTGGGTTTGGCCTCCTTGGTGAAATTGTCCACCTACAGGAATCTGGTAATTAGGTGTGAAAGACGGGATGGTGCCACTATGGTCGGTGCCTCTGATAGAGTGTTATAGGATAAATCCGTGAGTGCGGACACAAACCGATCTCCCTAGATCCACCTGGTATCTAGAACAAAACAAGACAAAATAATACACATTCCCTAGATCTAGCCTATTGAATGAACTAAGAGGTAATGATTATGGACATACCTTATGAACGCTTTCCTTAGGTCTCTATTGTTCCAAGCTTTGCTCCAATGCTCTCGTCCCATCCAGATCACAACAAAACAAACCAATCGAAGTAAAGGCAGATTAAGATATTCAATGACTAGTCTATACATATGATCAAGGAATTATGTAATAAAGTGACATCATCTTTATGGGAAAGGGACATATTGTTGTATTAAATTAATTGAAAGTGAAACTTACAACCTGAGCCTTGATGTCATAGGTCTCCTTTCGATGGCTTCCAGCTCTGACACACACACTTGCTCATGCATGAAGAAAATCAACTACTTGTGATGACCTTGCTGTTGTCTCTAGCTGTTGTAGCATCAGTCCTCCATACAGTCTTGCACTGATTCTCTAATCAATATCTTGCTAACTTGTTGCTTGATTAACTTAACCCTTTCCATGAGCAATCTCCTCAATATATATGAAGAGATAGATTAGTTACTTGGATAGGGAATGATCCCAAGATATCTGGANNNNCAAGATATCTGGAATGACAGTACTTGAATAACCACTCGAAAGCCAACTCACCCTTCTAGAAGATTCCCTTCTAGAAGGTTCGATATCTTTATCTTTTTCCCCATTAAGAGCATGTTCGCACCCTCATCATGAGTACAGTGCGAGAAGTTCACACCCCAGCTTAAGGTAGCCTGCGGGAATTAGGCATTCTCGCAGGAGAATATATAAGTAGCCTGCGAACATGTTTCAAAATGTGAGTTTTGGAAGAAGACAACTGTAACTTTTCTCAGGAAAGTATTCTTGGTAAAGAGCTTGATTTTCAATCATCATGACATCATCACAATGACCAAATTTGTGGATAACATAGAGGATGGAAGAGGTCCTTTGAAAGGGGGTCGAGGAAGTGTTGGAATGAAACTGGGAACGAGATGGTGCCCAGAAGGAGTAGAAACGCCAGGAGTCCCGGATGAAATTTGTGTAGGAGCGGGAATAGAAGCATTCAACGCATGATATCCAGGCGGAAGTGTTGGGGTGAATCTAGGCGAAAGAGGTGTGCCAATGGGGGATTGGCTAGTCATTGTAATCCCAATGTGAGGACTCATAGTATCTGGGACCATTGTGTAATGGACCGTTTGTAGAGGGATAGTCAAGATGTGGTTGTGGAGCGTCTGTACCAGGAAAATAATAGGTAGTAGTAAAAGGTATTTCATCTAGATCAGATGTTTCGAGCAGCTCAGGTGTGACCATGATATCAATGCCTACTCCTAAGCCAAACAGATCCCATCTA
Organism: Picea abies; assembly: GCA_900067695.1. Lineage (NCBI taxonomy): Eukaryota > Viridiplantae > Streptophyta > Pinopsida > Pinales > Pinaceae > Picea > Picea abies. The sequence goes on along the minus strand of CBVK0100247488.1, from coordinate 6 downwards.
AAAATT
>CBVK0100247487.1:4648-16384 GCA_900067695.1 Picea abies | reverse complement strand
TGGGGGTACAATTCATGTATGTGTGACACATCACCATGGTCTTAAACATGGCTTATGTTTTTGGCCCCTCCTCACCGTGTTAATGTTTTGTGAGTTAAGGGGGTTGCAATGCGACATGGATCGTCGATCATCTCCGGTTCCCTCTGATCATCGACTGTTGGATTGTAACGATGTGCACCTTTTCATGTCGAGTTACATGGGTGTGGGATGGGACCTTCCAATCCTCACAAACCAATACAAAGGAACCACATGGAAACCAAAGACATATGGGGCTCAAAAAGTAATAGGTGTGTGCTCGTGAAGGGATAGAGATAAGGAGAAGGAAAGAGGTAAGAGGTCGATAGGGCAGAGCTAGAGTGCCCAGGAGATGACGTGGCATACTCTCATGGGTTCTAGGTGGAATCGGGTGCCATGTCAGCATCCTATTCAACATCCTAGTCAGCATAAGAAGGCTAAAATTATGAAACATTAATGAAAATTATTGGAACATTTCAGTGTTTTCTAGGTCATGTTTTTGCAGGGCATTTTTGAGGCCCTAAACAATGTTTTTAAGAAATCTAATTTTCACAACTATAAGTGTCGTAGGTTCCATAAAACATATTACCAGCTAAAATGGTCAAGTTCAGAGAGGTCTTTCTATTTGTTTAAGCCATTCGTTAAACAAAGTTAGTATGAGGGAGTTATAGGCCAAATAATGGAAGTTAAATTTTAAGACCCAATTAACTTCTAAGGCCCATAACTACCTGCTCCAGAAACAGATTTAGGAACATGAGTAGGATATGGAAATATATTGAGCCAAAGAATCCAACCATGGAGTTAAAATAGAAATATGGGCACACAAAAATGTATAGAAGGGAATACAAGGTGCATGTAGCATTCAAGGCCAAAAATATTAATTGGCCTAAAAATTCACCGGGTTGTATCCAGCATCCTGGAACCTAGATGAAGGTGAAAATTGGACAGATTGTCCAAAATATGATGACAAAGGAACCCAGTTGGGAGATTTTCAAAAATCCAAACGATCAGGTGCAAATATTCATGGGTACAACTAAACGTTGCACCTAGTTGAAGGGTGAACATAAGGAATAAATTGGTATTGGTCAAATGACCAAAACTTTCTTCTCATAACTAATAATTTAGAAAGGAAGAATTCATTGGAAAGGTATTAGAAATATGAGTCCAAATATTCACCTAGAAAATTAAATTGGACTATTAAATTCACAAGGAATTAGAAGAAAGTATTTTGATACTCTCATGGAGCAGAAATGTTCCTAGTGTTTGTAGATTTCATAATTATTTAGTCTAACAAATTTTGTTTCCATCACATTTTGTATATTTAGCAACAATTTTATTAGAACATGATCAACATAGAGCTTAGAGGCATGTAGGATGCACAAATAATCGACAACCATGAATATGAGGTCAGATGGATGTATGTATACATGGGTAATGAGGGGACAAAATACAATGGGAATAGAGAAGGCAAGGAGCAGAATATAAAATACCATAAAGATTCTGCAAAATGATTTCCAAATCTATAAATATGATAATGAGAGGATTATGAAATCCAAGGAGCAGCAAGAAGGATTCATCATCAAGTTGATGCAAATCTTGGACATAATAGAGAATAGGATGGATAAGGAGATCGAGTCAAGCAAATCAAGGAGTCACAAGTCTCATGAAGAGAGGAGAAGAACAAGAAGTGTTGAGATGAAGCACCATCACTCTCCAATGCATTAAAATATGAGGTCATATAGTAGTTCAAGTCCATCCCCTATTAGGAACCATAAGAAGAGGTCTGGGGTGGATGAGCTATGGGGAAAAATGCACAAGATCAAGCCTCCTACCTTTAATGGTGAGAACAAGAAGGATGAGGATGCAAAGACCTGGATACTGGGAATGAGGAATTAGTTTTAGTTACATAATTACTCTTCATAGGAATAAGGGATAATTTCCATCTACCAGCTCAAGGGAAAAGCATCAATGTGGCGGGACCAGTTTTTGCAAGTGTAACACATAGATGAGAATACAGTGACTTGGAGGGAATTCAAAAGGCATTTTCAAAAGAAATACTTAACCAAATTTTACTATGATAATAAAATGAAGGTGTTATTTGAGCTCAATCTTGAGAGTATGACCATAGATGAGTATGAAAGGAGATTCCTAGAGTTGCTGAAATATGTTTCTATCATCAAGGATGAATAAGTTAAGATCAAGAGGTACCTGAGTGGGTTGCCATAATTTATTAGTGATAAGATACAATATGATTATCCCAACACACTAGAGGAAACCATAAGGAGGGATAAATTCCTTTATGATTATCATAGAGGAAGACCAACTTTCCAAAAGGCTCGGGAAGACAATAATAGAAGCAAGATGGAGCATAGGTAGAAGGGGACCAAGCCACCATTCTTCAAAAACAATACTTGGATAAATTCATATTATAAAGAGCCTAGAATGAAAAAAACAGTGGGAAAAATACCAAGACAACATCCTATGAAATGTTGAGGTTGCGAGGGAGATCATATGTATAGAGATTTCCCTCATAGAGGTAAAAACGTGAGGATTGTCCACAATGTACAAAACGTTGATACAATGGAGGAAATGGGTAGAACTATACTTAGGATATACGCATCCCTGAATAACAAACAAGTTGAGTTTCAATCACATATGATTGAAGTGGAAGGTAAGATCAACAACCAACCCATTTCTATTTTAATTGATTCGGGAGCTAGTCATAGTTATCTAAATCCTAATATGGTGGAAAGATTTCAATTTCCAAGAAACAATATTGGAAAACCTTGGTTGGTGCATCTAGCCATAGGAGAAAAAAGGAAAATTAATGAGATGGTTAAGGAATGCCCAATGGACATGAATGGATTGAGCACCAGGGCATATTTTAACATCATACCTTTGGGCTCATATGACTACCTAATTGGTATGGATTAGTTGGACCAACATTATGCTATCCTATATTCCTAAAATAATAATTTTACTTGCTTGTATGAAGAAGGAAACTTGAAATGAGTAGAGGGTATTCCAAGGGTTGTAACTATTAGGGAAGTTTCAACCTTGCGGCTGAAGAAAAACTTTAGGAAAGGATGCCAATTATTTGCAACACATATGGAAGAGACACATAAGGATAAAACACTAAATATTGAAGACTAGGCATTCCTCAAAAAGTTTGAAGATGTATTTAAATAAATACTGGGGTTGCCACCCAAGAGAGGTATTGATTTCTCCATCAACTTGATGCCTAGAGTAGCCCCTATATCCAAGACTCTATATAGGAATATTACACCGGAGTTGAAAGAGTTGAAAATTCAATTTGAAGAGATTCTGAAGAAGGGGTACATGCTCCCAAGTGTGTCACCCGAGGGTTCCTTAGTATTATTTGTGAATAAAAAGGATGGAACCTTGAGGCTTTGCATTGACTTTAGGTAGTTGAATAATGTGACTGTGAAGAACAAGTATCATTTGCCAATGATAGATGATCTATTTGATCAACTAAATGATGGAAATATATTCTCTAATATTGACCTCAGATCCAATTATCATCAAGTGAGAATTAAAGATGAAGAAATCAACAAGATAACCTTTAGAATGAGGTATGGCCATTATGAGTTCATTGTGCTGCCATTTGGCTTTTCAATTGCACCAACTGTCTTCATATGTTTAATGAATGGTATTTTTAGAAAATACTTGGATAAGTTTGTCATTGTATTTTTGGATGAAATACTTATTTATTCAAAATCTAAAGAAGAATATGAGTAACACTTGAGGATGGTGCTACAAGTATTGAGAGAAAATCAACTATATTCAAATTTGAACAAGTTCTTATTCTACCAGAGGAAGATACATTACTTGGGGCATATTATTTCAAAGGAAGGGATAGAAGTGGACCCAGAGAAGATAAAATCCATTGAACGATAGACAACACCAAGGAATGTTTCATAGGTGAGATATTTCATGGGACTTGCAAGGTATTATAAAAGTTTTATTGAAGGCTTCCCCAAGATTTCACACACAATCACATCTTTGCAAAAGAAGGGTGTGAGATTTGAATGGACTGCTGATTGTGAAAGAAGCTTCCAACACTTGAAGTATTTATTGAAAATTTCTACAATATTAATGATTCTTGATCCAAATGAAGACTTCATTGTATGCACACATGCCTGTAAAGAAGGATTCGGGGGATTCCTTAGTTAGAATGAGCATGTGGTATGCTACGAATCAAGGAAATTAAAAGAGCATGAAAGACACTATGCTACTCATGATTTAGAATTAGCAACCATAGTGCATGCCTTGAAGATGTGGAGGAACTACCTCATGGAACAAGTATTTGAGTTGAGGACAAACCATAGTGGTATGAAATATTCATTTGGAGATCCAAGTTTAGATACCAGGTAAAGCATATTGTTGGAATTCATCAGTGAATATGACTTTGATATAATGCATATAAAAGGTAAAGAGAACACAGTGGTTGATGCACTCAAAAGGAGGGTGCATGAGATGCATGCTACAACCATTATCATGTACACATAAGATTTGAAAGATAGAATTTTAGAGGATGGAAAATAAGACCAACAATACATGGAAATAAAGGAAAAATTTCAGCAAGAAAATTCGCAACAGAAAATTGAAGACTATAAGTTGGAAACATATGAAATTCTCATGTATAGGGGCATAATTTATGTTTCAAATTCTCAGGTGTTGATAGATATGATATTAAAATAAATGCATAACATCTCTTATGTTGGGCACCCATGTTAGCGAAAAACTATTGCAGTTGTCAAGAGGCAATATTATTGGCTAGGTATGAAGAAATAAGTGGTTGATTTTATTGCCAAGTATTTGGAATGCGAAAAGTCAAGGTTGAGCACATACACCCAACTGGTTTTCTATAACCATTATCCATTCCTGAGTGGAAATGGGAACTTGTAAAAATGGATTTCATCACTAAACTTCCCATAACTAACAAGAAGCATGATTCCATCATGGTGTTGGTGGATAAGCTTACTAAAGCTTCCCATTTTAATCTAGTAAAGTTAACTCACAAGGAAACTAAAATTTTTGATATTTTTATGAGAGAAATTTCTAGGCTACATGGTGTGCCTAAGACAATTGTATCTGACAGAGATCCCAAATTTACATCAAATTTTTGGAAAGAATTATTCAAAGGATTTGGAACAAATCTAAATTTTAGCACAACCTATCATCCAGAGTCAGATGGGAAAATAGAAAGGGTAAATTAGGTGATAGAAGATATGCTAAGAATGTATATGATGGAGAAACCATCAAAGTTGGAAAATTATTTTCATTTTGTTGAGTTTACTTATAACAATGAGTATCAAACATCTCTAAATATGAGCCCATTTTAGGCACTTTATGGCAGAAAGTGAAACACACCAGTGAGTTAGGAAAAACAAACATATAGAGAAGGGGTTGGGCCAGATTTACTTAGGGAAATGGAAGATAAAATGGTGAAAACAAAATTAAATTTAAAGGCTTCCCCAAAAAGGAAAAAAATATATGCTGATAAAGGGAGAACTCACAGAGAGTTTAAAGTGGGTAACTATGCGTTCTTGAAAAAATGGCCAAGAGAAGTTCACTGAAGTTGGGAAATTGTTCAAATATGGAAGCATGTTAGTGTGGTCAATTTCAAGTCCTAGAGAGGATTGGACCTATTGCATACATGCTTTCACTACTTGCATCAATGTGTATTCATAATGTATTCCATGTATCTTTGCTTAAAAGTATGTACCTGATGCTAATCATGCCATTGATTGGAATGTGATTCAAGTGGAGATGTACCTGATGCTAATCATGCCATTGATTGGAATGTGATTCAAGTGGAGCCAGAAGGTGACTTTCAAGTGCGACTGGTTTTCATATTGGACTAAAATATCAAGAAGCTCTGGAATCAAGCCATAGATATAGTAAAGGTCCAATGAACCTTGTATGATCCTAAGGATGCAACTTGGGAGCACATAGATTCTATGCAGGAAAAATATATGCATCTTTCTGAAGACTTTTGAAGTTTTGATTATACACGTGTATATATTGCACTGAGGACATTGCATAAATATGGGGGAGAGGAATGTAATATCCCTAGGATGAACCTCAATTGTAAATGTAAATGTAAATATACATATAGGCTGGTGTGCCAATATATTTGGGCTAGAGTGCCTTTGCATATATGTATTTTGAGGCCGGAGTGCCTGTGTGGTTATAGGATGGAGAGATAGAAGATAAAAGGCCAATGAGCCTATAATTGTAAAATGTAATCACACTCAGAATTTAATGAAAACATATCACTGCTGTAGACCAACTAGATAAAAGATAATGGGGCAATCAACTCCACTAGAATGGGAAAGGGAGGCTAAGAGTTTAGGAAATATGGCTAAGCAAAGGGGGGCTTAATCCCAAAGGAATATGTTATTAATATTCCTACAATATAAATTCTAAAGTATGGAATAATTCTATTAATATTCCTACAATATAAATTCTAAAGTATGGAATAATTCATTTTATCCTAAGTCTCTAAGGGGGACGCATATCACCATGTGTTGGGTCCATGTGAGGGACCCATGTAGTTCCCAATAGGACAAGTGTTAAGTTGGGAACATGCACATAAGTTTGAGAAGACTTAGTTAATTTCCTATCATTTCAATCATCATTTTCACTTCACCTTATTATTTTTAATTGTACCTTCATGTTACCATCATCTGTACCTGTAACTATACCATGTAAATTTTTGGAACTAGACTGAAGATGTGGGTTGTCAGGGCTATGAGATATTGAAGAAGCAGGTTGGAAGGCATGTGAGCATTCTCTCTAGGTCAGAAAACTACTAGGAATTGAATTTCAAGGTGCCAAGCTACAACTATAGGGCTCTGAGACTTCATGTCCATCCTATTGTTGAAGCATCATTAGCCCTATCTTGAGGGTGATAAACTACTAATAGTTATGAGAAGTATAGTCTAAGGCTAGGAGGAACGTGGAAGGTTTGCATGCAGTTGTTCTTTTTACCAAGAATAAGTGTCTATGGTGAGATAATTTATGTACTGTGTTAATATTTGTGCATTTGTTTTTATGGGTGATTCATGTATATGTTGTATCTATATACATGTTATTTTTCATTAATCTATGCATTTGTAGAGAATTATAAACTAATTAAAATGGTATCAGAATTCATAATTTTCATGTGGCATTTCCCATCAGGGGTCTGGGGATGCTTCAATACTCCAACGGGAAAAAAACTGAGGACGATGGCGCAAACAAACTGCATATCCTAGAGCTAGATTGGCATCGACACCCCAACAATATCCTAATTTTTTGATGTGGAAAATACCCAAAATCCCCCTCCTTTCAATTTCCATCCATCTCATTCTTGATCTTAAGAAAATAAAGAAAATATGTCACAAACTACCAATGTTGATTCTGCTTCTACTGCTGCTATTGTTCTAGTTGTTCACAAGATCTTGTTAAAATCTATGGCAATAAACAACCCTGGTTGCAAGAGCTTATTCTAATTTATATTCTGCTTTGTTCCTTACTGAACCTCACCTTTACAATACGCATGAAAACAAAACATCCATTCCAAACCCTAAGTTTCTATTTCTATGTCCATTTATAGCCTAAAAGTATTAAATGAAGAGAAAATGCAAGCCCAATATTTACCAAATTAAAATCCAAAACAACAAATCCAATGACTAATTTACAACTACCTTGCAATCTTAGAAGATTGTACACACAAAAATAAATTTAATCAAACCCTACAAAATAAAGATTAAAGATCTTCCCCCACAAACAAACCATACATACCAAATTATGTCAAACAATGGTCATATTTCTTAATTCAGAGCTCACATGAACACTCTTTTCTCTTTGAAATTAATTACAACATTTAACTTGACATAAATTTAAATACACAAAAATACAACAAAAATAAACAAAATCAAATTAAATTACCAAAAATATTCTCTTGTCATGAGGTATTCCCTACATTCTCAGGTGTAGGAGTATCAATGCACAACCTATCTAAGAAGGTTGCATCCATAGTACTTGCTTGAGCACATTCTGGAGTTGATCTATTCACAAACTCGTTTGATAATATCCTCTAACGAGATTGTCGTTGGTCACTCGGAGTCTTAGTTTGTATATTGTATATGTGAGATAGCTCATAGATAATTTCAAAGAGCATTTGATTATATGTAATATGAATACATCCCAAAGATGAAAATATGTGGAAAAATGTATATTTTTATCTCTGGATTCATCAAAAGGGGATGATAAGTCTGCATAGGGAAATGGAAAAAGGCCCTTTGTGTAAGATAGCAATGGTGAGGAAAATCTTTCTATAACAGTACCTTCCTAGCCATATCCATGTCCGATCATGATGATCAAGAGTGAAAAGTTTCCCTGCTCCATAGGAAAAGTCCTTGCAGGCCCACTCCAAACCAACCCATGGTGCAGTATGTGGCTCTTTGGCGCAACCTAGGTCTTCCTGTAGTGAAACATCCTGCTAGCCAAATGAACTCCCGGATCCCATGGAAAACTTGGAAGTTTTCCACTTCCAATCTCCTCTAACTACTCCCATGTGAGACTAATCATTGTCATAAGCCCTCTGTGTTCATCTGTTATCACCTGGCCTATGATGCTCACCATCACGCACCAAGTCTCAACTAGTTGCCTATGACGATCCACCTCTATCCGACTAGCTGCCGTAAAAACACTCATGTCAGGTGGTCTCGGCCTAACCACTCCCCATGACCTATGTCAGTGTCTGTCTCTCCTCATGTTGTTGTCTATGATAATAGTGTCGAGAAAGGATAACAGAACCCTCTGTCGCTGACTGCGGGACTGGAAGATATCACATGTTGTGGCCAATCCAAAGGATTCGACCATAAGCTTGTCCATTGATATCCATGATGAATACTCGCTTGTGGTCATCACTGGACCCCAATCATCCAGTGAAACCAAGATTAAATCCTCCAACTGCTAGTCAACCAACCTCCATATCTCATCTTCCATGCAACTATTGAAATGGTGAAGGGGATATCTCATAACTAGGTGATGCTGCAAAGGAGTGACATCTACATGCTCTCCTAAGTGTGTCTTGTCCTTGCAAGGCAATACACCCCTCTGAATCCCACTGTACATTTCGGCATGTCTTTGTGAGCTATTACTCACCACTATATGCTCCAGCATACTCCTGTCACCTACCATATAATCATGTTGCATCGTATATCTTGGGCATACTACTGGATCACCCTCTACATGAAGGTCAACTTCTCTTGGAGCACAAATGGAAGTGTCCTCAAAATTATCCCCAACTTTGGATTCTCCATGTATATGTGAGTGTGTTGGTCCTTGACCAAGTTTTGAGGATTCTTGGTCATGTTGACCTAATTTTGGGACTTTGACAGGCTGTCGAAGGTGGAGCACAAGACGAAGAGGAGATCACAGGATGTCGACCCCTTTTAGGGCCCTTTTTGGGATTGGGGATTATGTAATGGGTATGGGGATGTCGGCCAATGTGTTTACCCATGTTTAGGCCTATTTTGTAATGTATAAATAGAAGGATAGGCAATGTAAGAGGAGGGAGTGAGGAATTGAAAGTTGTGCTAAGTGATAGAGTTGGATCTGTGTGATCAAGAGTTGTAGATTCTTTGTGCATACTGTGTGAGACTTGTAGAGATAAGTGCAAGTGGATGTAACCGACTATGGAAGGCTTTGTGTTGTAACACAAGGAAGGAGGATCTAGCGAGGTGCGCAGATCTCCTGTCCTCTGTGAAGTGGGACTTGGATACTATGTGCCTGTAAGAAACTTGACCAAAGGTAATAAAGAAGAAAAGAGTTGGTGGACATAGCCCCAGGGTGGGGGTGAACCATGTACATGCTATTTTTCTATGCTTTACATGATGTCTTAGTGTGCATATGTGTTTGTTTGCTTAGTGCTTTAATATAGATGAATGATCTGTTGATGCTTAGTGCTTAATAGTATGAATGGATGTTGGATGTGACTTATATATATATGTTCTTAGTGCTTGGATCTTCTAGATATGATCTGTTTCATCGTGCTAAGTGTTGTTAGATGATATATCTGGTTGAATACTGCGATGCTCTATAATTAGGGTTAACTGCACTATAACTAAGAACTGAATATTGATGAATGTTAACTGCTGAGTTCTTTATTAAGTAGTTAGAATCACATATATGTGTCCCAGTTAAGGTTACAGACACTAGGGTCCTGCAACCACCCTTACCTCTACCTCGGGTGAGACTTCATCTTCTTCGTAGGTGTTTTCGAAAGGGTCGGTAGTTAGGGTTTTGTTGGTGCGCTGTTGTAGCATTGAAACCTGGGTCTGCCCCTATGACAACAAATGGTTCCATTGCCAGGACCTGAAACTATGATTGCTGGGAACTGAGGAAAAAGAAGCTTTGTGCAAAGATTTGACCTGAAATTGTGAAAGCTCTGTGCATATATCTGTCGCTCTAGTGAACAATTATCTACTTAGTTTCTGAAGCTCTGTGCTAAAGAAAGAATTCTGATATGAAGAAAAGAGGTAAGATCTGAACGTTTTGTGCTCTGATAAAGGTAAGAATATTGAAAAGTTTAAGATCTGAATGCTTTGTGCTCTGATAAAGGTAAGACTAGTGAAAAGTTTTAGATCTAGAAGCTTTGAGCTTTGTTGAAGATAAGATTAGTGGAAATTTTTGTTTCTAAAGTATGGATCTAGATGTTTTTGATAAGATTTGTCCTAGCTTGAAAAATAGGGAACTGATAGATGAAAGAAGATTTGATGTGAATAGATCTGATAAGAATAGTGAAAGACATGTTATACCTATGACTAGAGAGAATGTTTGGACAAACAAATGGATGCAGGATCCTAGAATTTTTTTTTTGCAGGTTGGATACCATGATCCTAGGGCGAAGTACAGGAAAGGATAGGGATCATTTAGGAGAAAGAGAGGATTAAGTCTTTGTTACAGTTGCAGAAAACCAGGACATCTTGCTAAGGAATTCCCTGGTAGAAGACCTAGTTGCCTCTGTTGCAAAGCTACGGACCATGAAGTTTTGGATTTCCCTAGAATGATTGCTAAGGTTGAAAGGATGGATATGAGACAAGAAGACCATGAGAAATTTCAAGCTACTGATATTATGGAAGAACCTCAGAAATAATCAAACAAAGTATTGCTATAGATGAAAGAAACCCTAAATGACCACCGACATATCAACTTACCATAGGTATTTAAAGAAAAAGAATGCATTGAAGTAAGAATAGGAGACTTCGACATCGACTATGTTATGGATGAGGAAACATAGGTGTTGCACCTATTTTGTCACCTGAATGAGTAAAACAGAGGTGCTTACAAGCTTAGTTGGGTTAGCTAAGCAAGACAACAATGAAGGAAAGGGTTAGAAAAATAAACATAAAAGGATAAGCTAAGAATTAAACTAGGAAAGGAAAGAACAACTAAACTATTGAGCATAAGGACATAAGAACAAGAAGCAAACATGACTCATGTCACCAATGGAAAGGATTATATTAGTGAAAAGAAAACACCGAGAAGAAAGGGGACTTTGGGTCTCTTCTTCCTCTAAGGGAGGGCTCTTGAACCCCCAAGATTAAGATCTTCTTACAACTTGAAAACTTGAAAGAAATGGTGAACGAATCCAAAGCTAACCCACTCAAAAGGTGATGTGGATTGCCCAAATGGAATGGTGCT
>CBVK0100247486.1:5431-16386 GCA_900067695.1 Picea abies | reverse complement strand
CCTCTAAGAAGCATGATGCAGGCCCCTCATTTTCAAAAGGTGAAAGTAAAGATGCAAGTCAAGCACCAACACAAAGCAATAAAATCTTTAGAAGATTAGAGAAAAAAAGAAACCAAGAAGCAAGTCCTACACCTCAAAGCAAGTTCAGAAGAGAGACACCTTCAAGGTGGACACAAAAGAAAAGGTATGAAAATATTTTCAATGGTTATCGTTTCTCATGTAATGAATATGGTCACAAAACTTTGGATTGTAGACATTATGCAAGGAGAGATGTTGGAAGATTCAATAACATCTTAATATGTTGGAGATTCAATCTTGTGTGACACATTGTTGCACATTGTCACACCATGAGATGTTACAGCTGCAGTGGGTTTGGCCACAAATACTAGGATTGTTGGAACACAAGGAGATAGTCCATGAGGAATGCTTCATACAATATGGCAATAAGAGAACATGAAACTTGGAAGGAAGAGAATGTTGAAAATATGGAAGCTCAGAGTACAAGTTCTAAGAAGTTGGGACACTCTCAGAATTATATGAAGAGGACTGAACAACTAGACATGAAGGAAGATGTAAAGAATCAGGAAAGCATTACTTTTCCTGAGGCATACATGGTGTTGGAGGTAGGCCAAAGAGAAAAAGAAAGGCGATTTTGGGAAAGAAAGCATGCACGAGGAAAGCGACAGATAGAAGTAAGAACAACATGTGTGCATGCAGGGAAGACCTAACGACATTAGGGTTAGGGTTTTGGTAATGTATTGTAATGGTTGAAGAGATATAAAGGTATAAATATAGATATATAGGTATCATAGAGGGTTGGTTGATATAGAGGTTTGGAGTATTATCGAGTTTAGCTAGTTATCTATGAGTTGTTGCGATACGAAATATTTTGTTGTATGATCTATTTTTGTAAGTTGTTGAGCTAGAGAAGATGGAGGAGGGTAGATCTTGAGGGTTAGATCACAGGCTGAGGAGCCTAGTGTGATCTAGTCCGCCTCATATAGATCTTACCCGACTGTGAAGGATTGTAAAGTGTGTGACATTGTAGATGTGAAAATACCATAATAGAAGAGCTGAGAGCCAAATCTTTGTGGATGTAGCCCAGGAGGGGGTGAACCATGGTAATATCTTTGTTATGTGACAAATGCATGCATATCTCTATTTTCTTCAGTAGTTATGGTTATGTTTAATGATTGAATTTTTATATTTCCTATTTATTCGTAAATTACAGTATATTGCATTTACAAGCTATAATAATGGTTCAATATACAATTCTCATATCTCGCACTCAATCCTAGGTTGTAAACAAATGAGTATTGCAGCCACCCATTAAAGCTATCTCAGGTGAGACTACGTAGCACATTCTATGCAATGTGTTTCCTTCTGGCTTACCAAGAGGGCCAATAGTTTTAGAGGCTTTGTTGGAAACTCGATAGACATGAACCTTGGGTCGATAAACTCATACAAAATAGAAGAGTAAGTAGGAGAGTAACCAACAAATGGTTCCATTGTTGTTGGTAGGAATTGGAGAGGATTGAGTAGATGAGATAGGATGAGAAAGAGAAGAGTGAAGAAAAGAAGAAATCAATGAGCCATTAGAAGGGGATGTTGAGACTATGGAATCCCACAAAAGAAGAGATCGAAACTTGGCTGAGAACGAAAGAGTTAGAGTTTGCATAGAAAGACAACAAAAACCCTAGAGTAACACCCCACAAATATCTTGAGAAATATGTGTTTACTGATTTGCATGAAGTCGTTTTCTGTGATTTTACACACTTATTGCAGCAGTGGATACTAAGGTTGAAGGATAACCAAACAACAAACCAAATCCAATAGTTAGAGTTGACCCCAGTACAGATTGAGCAGTTACAGCAGCTGAACAACAAACTCACCTGCACAATAGATTTTTGTCTTGATAATATTGTGGCAGGTTTTATAACAGAGTTTGCAGTCGACACAACGAAGTTGTATAGTGTAGCAGAGAAAGAGTTTTTGTGAATACCTCTAGGAAGGTACATTAAATAGTTGTATACTTCTATTAAAATATTGCTATATAATAAAGGTGTAATGACAATGGAGTCAGACAACTAAACTTCCCTATGTGCATGGGGGAAGGGGGGAAGCATTGACATAGCAAGGAGAAATGGAAGGAGGAAAAGATAAGGGAAATAAGGAGGAACCCTTGGACCCAATCACGATGGATGATGACTAGATAAAGTAGATCATGGCGACAACTAGAAATACAACCGAATTTTAGAAGCAGTCAGACAGCAGGAAGTACATCTATACATTGAAACAACAACTGAAGGAGCCAGTTTAGGCAGCACTAGTCAAGTTTATACACTGCATAGAGGTAGTAGTTCAACATTCAAAATGGCAGGACACGATCCCACCATTACATTACCATAATTTCAAGGAGAAGTAGCAGAAGACCCTAAGAAACACTTGTTCATTTGTGCAAATATCTGGGAAGAAAAATAGATCATTGATGAAGATACAAAACTGGCACAGTTATCTATTATGCTAAGAGACCATGCACTGGATTGGTACATGAGTCTATATGCAAGCAATGCACTTGGGATGACAAGGACATTGACAGAAATGAAGAATTTACTGATAAATAAGTTCCAGAAGCCGAGCTCATAGGATCAATACATGAATGAGAAGATAGAAATCCGAAAGAAACCAGGAGAATCTATTTGGGAAATTGACCAACGATTCAAGTGGTTAAAAGGAAAGTTGAAGTATCTCATGACCAATATGCAGCATAGGCACCTGTTCATCAATTCACTACTACCCACTTAAAATACCCATTGCGACCAAAAAAATTCCATACATGGGCAAAGGCTCTACAGGCAGCCTTGAAACTAGAAGAAAACCAGTATCAACAGACGAATATCGAAGAACTGAAGGAGGATTTGAATAACTTAACATTTCAACTAAACTAAAACAAGAGTAAGGACAATGAGAAGATGTTTGGTGTACCACATGCAAGACAGAAGGACACCACAAGAACAAATGTCCAATATTCGCGCAATATATGGCAACAAGAATTCCAAATCCATTACCAACAGGAGGACTATGGTGCGAAATCTGAAAGAAACTAAGTCATGATCCATATCACTACACAATGATGCATAAATACCAGACAATCCCAAAGATTTCATATTGCACCTTTTGCAAGTTAGTAGTCCACGATGAAAAATATTGTAGAACCATGGAGATGATGAGAGAGAGGACATCAGATGCATATAGAGTGTAGGAAGAAATTATGACTGGGAAAGATGCATCACAATTTAATCAAGTTCCAACTCCATACAACATAGTGCAACATCAATATAATACTACACAAAAACCATATAATAACACACAACCGCAGTACAACACAGCATAACCTCAGTACAATATTGCGCATTATAATAAGGCACCTCAGTATAATGCAGTGAGAGGAGATCGAGTAGGATACATATGTGGAGGATGAGTGAGAGGAGGTTTTGGACGAGGTAGAGGACCAATAGTATGTCACAATTGTCAAAAACTAGAACATTATGCAAGAGAGTGTCCGCTTCCACCAATGAATTGTATATATTGCCGCGCATCAGATCACGACACAGAAAAATGTCCAACACTACTAGTAAAGATCTAGGAAAAGAGGAACCAAAACAACCAGAATGTTCAGTGGATCTTAGCTAAAGCAAGGGAGGAAGGATGAAACATCAATATAGTTACTCATAGAGGAGATAAAATAGGTAATGACGTAGTCTGACAAGAACCAATACAAAACTAGCGGGTGAAGAAGAACATCGAACCAAGGAAACAGTTCGACCCATAGAACAAGAAGGCAATATTTAAGGAAGCCAAACAATAATTTTAGAAAGAATACATGGCATTGACTTTAACTGCACAACAAAACAAGGAAGCATCAGAGTATGATATGCCTCCAGTATTGGATCATACCAACGAAATGCAACCCATGGGATAAGTAAGTACAATCAAAGGATTTTTTGCAATATTGTGTAAAGGTATTAAGTGATCCATCATCTGTATTAAGGTATTAAGGTATTTTTTCAATATTGCAAAATATATTAGAAAAATGTAGCATCGAGATGGAAGGAAAACTAGAACAAAAAACAGTCAATCACCTACATACAAGAAGAAGAACTAGTAGGGAGTTCAGAATGAATGCCAACGTCAGGGATTTCAACATGGGTGATATCATACTGGATCTAGGATATGAATTTAACGTATTACCAAAGACGGCATGGAAATGCATGGGGGATCCCAGATTAGGATATTCACATGTTTAACTGAAACTAGAAAACCAACACAGAGTCCTACCAATTGGTAGATTGAAATGAGTAACCGTAGACTTGGATGGAGTGCACACTAAAACATATTTTTAAGTCATTGAAATAGTGGACGTCAGAACACCATACCCAGCGTTGCTTGATCTGGATTGGGCTTTTGACAACTAGGCCATAATGAACTTGAAGACTAGGAAAATGACATTTGATTCAGGATAATACAGGGTCATTGCGCCATTATACCCATTAGAAGGGGAAAGGTTCATAGAACCTACATGCTTAGACTTAGAGGAAATCAGCTAGTTGTACAGAACAACTACACGAGATGCGGATTACGTAAACCCAACTACAGATGGGATACTTAGTTGGAGGAATATTACTTCATGTGCAAAAGACTTAGACATCGGTTTAGAGAACTGGAAACAAAGGCCACATGAAGTGTCCACGATAAGATGTGCAAGAATAGACCATGCAGTAAGATGGATCAGCACAGAAATAAGGGAACCACCCAGTTTCCTTGGACTAAACGATTTGGAAAAATTCTTGGCACAGTACGAAGATGAAGTCTTGGAGAATCAAAGACTATTATCACTTGATATAACACTCAAGGCCACACCTGCAATATGGTGGGGTACACACAAAGAGACAATCACAGATCGATACCAATGTAAGCGGTTATTGCGCATAAGGTTTGGCGTAGAACAAAAAAACAACAAGAAACATAGGTACGATGGACAGTGGGCACCAGTGGAACACTTGGAGAAGTGCAGAACGTTGTGGAAAATGACACCCCCAGAGGAATGACCCCATCATTTCATACACACTCTAGAGGGCATACCAACGAATTGGTATACCGACCAGGAATTGCGCAGAGGAACTACGACTTGGTCGACATTGCAATAGAATTTTACAGTGACTTTCTCATTCGAGCATGAGAACCCCAACATAGATGCAACTCTTAAACATATAAGAGGAGTGATATTCATCAAAGAGCCAGAAGTAGAACTTATCACAAAAGAACAACAGTGGAACAAGAAGACAATTAAGGAAATATTATCATGTTACCATATACAAGAGGAATCACCAGATGAAGATGATCCATACGATATTCAGATCGAAGAAGCAGAAGATGAAAGAGAAGTGGAGGGACCACCTATGGAATCATAATTTATTGTTGCACCGATCAAGGTAAATAAAGTCAACATTGGGACAGCCAAGAATCCCAAAATGGCTAGCATTGGAGACTATTGGGATGAGAAGGTAGTAGAAAGCATAATGGAGTTGTTGCGTGAGTACAATTACCTATTTCCCACAAAATGTATAGATATGAAGTGTATAGCTGGAGAGCTAGGAGAAATGAAGATACCACTCAGACCTGAAATGAGACTGATCAAACAACGACCATATAGATTGAACCCAATATATAAGCAGAAAGTCAAAGCTTAGATCGACAGGATGCTCGAAGCTAGAATCATAGAATCGATCGAAGAATCATAATGGATAAACTTGATGGTAGTTCAAGACAAAAAACAAGGAGGAATAAGGATATGTGTCAACTTGAGGATGTTGAACGATGCATGCCTACATGACTCGTTACCTACACCTTTCACGGATGAAGAGTTAGAGAACGTAGGCGGACATGAATCTTACTCATTCACTAATGGATTCTCAGGCTACCACCAGATTAAGATAGCCTAGGAAGATATATACAATACCATGTTTGCAACAAAATGGGGATCCTACCAGTACACAGTCATGTTGTTTGGACTGAATAATGCACCAACAATATTCTCCAGAGTGGTCATCGCATCATTTAAAGAATTCATCCATCAATTTTTGGAAGTATACCTAGATGATTGGTTCCTAGAGGTATACCTAGACGATTGGACAGTCTATAGTTTGTTGAAAGACCATGTATAAGTCTTACGAATGATGTTAGAAAGATGTAGGCAGTGCCAAATATCACTAAACATAAAGAATTTCATATTCGGGACACTATTTGGGATACTATTGGGCCATATAGTATGAAAACAAGGGTTATTAGTAGATCTTGCAAAGATTGCAATAATTGTTAACTTACCACCACCTAAAATAGTCTGTCATCTAAGAGCAAATTTGGGACACACAGAATACTACAGGAAGTTTATCAAAGGGTATGCACATATTATTGCACCAATGGAAAAGTTGTTAAGAAAGGATACAAAATTTCAATGGAATGACGTGTGTCAACATGGTCTGGATACCCTGAAGGAAAGGATGGTCATGACGCCAATATTAGTATTTCCAGACTGGGAGAATATATTCCATGTTCATGTAGATGCATCATCCATAGCACTTGGAGCTATCTTGGCCTAGACAAGAGTGAGAGACTTGGATCACCCGATATCATTTGCGAGCAGAAAGTTATCAGAATCGGAACATAACTATAACACTACAGAAAGGGAAGGCCTAGATATGGTCTATGCACTACAGAAGTTCAAGAATTACTTATTGGGGAAACACTTTAATATTTTCACATATCACTCATCCCTTAAATACCTAGTCAACAAGCCAGTGTTGGGGGGGAGAATATGTCGATGGTTACTATTATTTCAAGAATTTGATTTTGAAGTAATAGTTAAGCTAGGAAAATTGAATGCAGGACCTGACCACCTATCAAGGGTCACAAATGGGGAAGAACCTACGAACTTAGAGGACAAATTTACAGATGCACAACTATTCTCAGTCTATATCACTGATGAACACTTCGCATATATCATTCAGTACTTGAACACAGGTACTGCGTCACAAGAATATAACACCGTATAGAAGAAAAACCTAGTAGTCTATGCTACCGAATATCAACTGATTGCAGGACACTTATAAAAAATGAGTGAAAATAACATCTTGCGAAGATACATGTTAGAGCACAAAATACCAAGAGTCTTAAAAGAATCCCACTAGGGAATAGCAGGAGGGAATTATGTAGGCAAAGCTACAACATAGAAGGTATTACGTGCAGGACTATGGTGCCAGGTGATTCACAGGGACTCAAAGGAGTACTGTCAAAGATGCGATGTCTGTCAAAGGGTAGGCAAACCTAATAGAAGGGATGAAATTCCATTAAGACCAGAAGTAACATTGCAGGCATTCGAAAAGTGGGAAATAGACTTTGTGGGACCAATCGACCCACCAACAAAAATAACAGAAGCTACGTACATTATCACCACGACGAAGTACCTAACAAGATGGGCAGAAGTCACGCCAATAAAGGATTGCAGCACCAAAAAAACAGTGCACTTTTTATTTGAAAAAGTAATCACTCGATTTGGGTGCCCATGAGTTTTGATGAGTGACCAAGGAATGCACTTCATAAACAACACCATCAACACTATGACTAAATAATTTGAAGTCCATCATCAGAAGAGAACACCATATCACGCACAAGATAATGGCACAATGGAAGAATTTAACAAAATCTTGGAGAGCACACTGACAAAGATCTATAACATTAATAGGGATGATTGGGACCTCAAAGTACCAACAGTATTATGGGCCTATAGGACTACATGAAAAAATTTGACAGGGCACACGCCACTTAAACTGGTCTATGACCAAGAAGCAGTGGTCCCATTAGAATTTTTAGTACAAAGCTTGCACATAGCAGCGATCACACAGATGAAAAAACGAGGCACAATACAGGAGCGATTGAATCAATTAATGACCATGGAGGAAGATTGGATCTTCACAAGGTTCCTCCAACAAGTTCAGAAAGCAAGGGAAAAATCTTGGCATGATAGACACATTAAGAAGAAAACTTTCAAGGTAGGAGATATAGTATTGATGTATGACAACAAATTGTTTCAGCACCCAGGAAATATCAAGATGCACTGGTTAGAACCATATGAAATAAATATTGTCATAGATGGAGGATTTGTATAGTTGAAAGACTTATCAGGCATAGAACTCAAAGGGATGATCAATGGGATTCGACTGAAGTTGTACAAGGACAGTTGACCACACACCACGCAGTAAAAAACACACACAAAAAAAGATATTAAGCGATACCAACAGAGGCGTAGTGCACCGAAAGACACAATTGGAACGCATACTTAGGAACACAAACTCGGTGAGGAGAAGGACAAAAACCACGTAAAAATGGAAACAAACAAGAAAAAGAATGACTGCAAAAGTAGTACGATAAAATTGAGTTAGGAGGAATTGAATGATGGAAAGGATTAATGGGACACCACATCAATCATGCCAACTATTTTCAGAAAGGAAAAGTAATGTAAAGTAATAAAGAGCTAGAGGTGCATTGAACCCATAATTAAGGAAGCATCCTTGACAAGCGTCATGCGAAGCCCATACAACACACGGACGCGGGAGCAAAGAGTCCAATTGCGAAAAGAGAACAGAAAGAGAGTGATACAGGTTAAGGAGCACAAATTCGAGTCCACAGAGGTCATAGAGACCATTCAAACATAGAAAATGTTCGAAATTCACCAGCATGGCATGACCAAAGAAAGAAGAAAGGGCCAGGGTGCTAGAAAACCTAGAGCTAGAACCAAGTCATAGGTACAATCGGAAGAAGGTGAACAACAGCCACTGGAGATCATCAATTTCAATGAAATCCCATCCCTAGACACAATACTGGTGAACCCCACACCTATAGTAGAAGAAAACCAACAACTAGCACTGGAGGGCATGAATATAGAGCGACCAACAGAGGTACAGGAGTAACAGAACTAGGATGTAGAAACCCTAAAGGAGGCGCAACTAGAGAACACCAAAGTAGCTCTGAGAGTCAATGGAATGGTGCCAAATCTGGAAGCAGCAATTGAACCAGACAAGTCTCAAACAACTATCTCAGAACACCCACTAGAAGGAACAGTAGAGGACATCACAGGTTGGCCATAATGGTATTCCGAAGAACAACCGAGAATCGTTGGAACCTCAAGCTAGTTGCCACCACTGAAGAAAGACAAGAAGTAGGTACCTAGGTCACCTCACAAGTAACCTATCGTAGTCATCGTTCTACAGTGCATACTAGATGGGGTATGAGTGGAATCAGGCTTGCTAGGGTAGATTGACAAGATAAAATACTCAGACCACGATGTAGTAGATGAAGACAAGTTTCCAGAATTTGCAAAGAGAGTATACTTGGAGACTGTGGGCATAAATCCGGTTGGGGAACTGATGGGAAATAGGGTTGGGAAAAACAAGGATTTTAGGTCTGTTATACCTACCACATTTTAGCAAAGGTTAGTATGCAAGTGCATGCGTCAAAGAGCTATTAGCAGTCACACATGGTGGGGACATATGGTTGGACAAGCTCGTCTCAATAGAGCAGTCACACATGGTGGGGACATATGGTTGGACAAGCTCGTCTCAATAGATGTAGATATTATTGCGAGCATAACAGGGTTTCCATCCCAGGGCATGGATCCCGTGCAGTTTCTTCATGACAAAGCCAAGGAAAAAGAACTAGCAGAAGATATGAAGAAGAAGTATGGTACTGATAGGGGAACATGAGGGATCGTTATCAAGAGGATAAATGATGTCACAACACAGATGGGCGCAAATATCTTAGCCTGTAATATGCTAAGAAAATGTCACGGGGAGGAAGTTCCAGCAGGGGTTGTCACAGTCGTAGCTCAATGCACCAAGGGAACTACAGTGAGTTGGGCACCATATCTCTTCAACTTGCTCTTGGATGACTGCAAGTATGTGCAGGATATAGGAACAGAGTTTCACTATTCATGGTCGATCATGTCAATATCCTTTATGGGATGGAGGGAACTGAGATATGTAATGTTTTGTACCAGACCCAATCTGAATCAAGGAGAAAGATACTTATGGTTGAAAGCCATGTCGGATGTGAGGCACAAAAGGATGAACGGGTCCATATTTGGAGGATACCTATGCCATTTGTAGGAGGCCATCAACGAAATGTGGAGAATAACACCAGAGGTTGTTGCATGGTATCGAGGCATCTCCAACTTCAAGGCCACATGATATACGATGTGGATACAAGAGAAGAAGGATCTCGATAATAAGTGGCTATAGATGCACTACTGTATCACAAAGGGAAACATCAACATGGTGATCAAAGAATGGGAAGATGAATGGAGTATTCCAGTCCTCAACTGTGAATTTTCGAAAAGGACAATGGAAGAAGAGGCGGGCAGGAGGGAACAGAGCCTTAGGAAGTCCAAGTGCCCAAGAAATGGAGAATGATCTAGACGAAGCCAAACCAAACAGATGAAGGGACAACTAAAACAAGGACACAAAACGGGAAAAATAACACTACGTAGCCAACTCAAGTGCAGAAGGACACAAAACGGGAAAAATAACACTACGTAGCCAACTCAAGTGCAGCAAAAAAAGGTTGAGGTCACGCAAGGGACTACACTGAGTCCCAATCCATAGGAACCAAGTGGAAATAAGAGGCTAGCCACATAGACAGGTGGAGCACACAAGAAAGAGAAGGCTCAATGAACGCCTCCAAAATATATGATCACGGAGGATGATGGAGAGAGGATATCCCGAATGGTTTAGGATTATATATCAGAGGATTTTGACAATGTTGTGCACCATATGGACAGAATCCAAGAGGAGCTGGCAGAAATGCAATAGTTCCTCAAGTAGCTCGGGGATGCACAAGTAGAA
>CBVK0100247485.1:0-12718 GCA_900067695.1 Picea abies | reverse complement strand
CCAATGGAAGGTGGCAGTCCACTCAGATACCTCTGAATTTTGACAGCCTCGTCTTTGATGAATGGAACATACTTCAGTAGTTCCAGAAAACTTCGCTCATATTCATCAATGGTCATGCTGCCCAGTTTGAGTTCGAAGAACTCCTTCATCTTTCTATCATAGTACCTTTTAGTCAGGTATGTCTTCTCGAAATACCTCTTGAATTCCTTCCAAGTGACCTCTTTCTCTTTGATGTGCAGCACCTGCACAAACTGATCCCACCACATAGATGCCTTTCCTTTCAGTTGGTACATTTCAATTCTTCCTTCTGCATGAGTAGAATAATTCTGTAGCTGGAAGTATTTCTTCATGCCAAGAAACCATGTCTCAGCATCTTTCTCCTTCTTATGCTCCCCGTCAAATGTTGGAGGTTTAATTTTATTCATTTCTCCTTTCAATTCCTCCCTTCCAGATTTATGATGTTTTCTGGTAGGTGATGGGCTTGAACTACTGTGTGTCTTACTGCCAAAACGTTTTTGGGAGCGACTGTGATGTCGGCTACCACTCCTCGACCTGCTTCTTCTCCCATGAGTCTTGCGACTCTCCGTCGTGCTTGAGTCCCTTCCTTTCTCAAGTTTCTTCTCTATTCTTTCCAGGCTCTGCATGAATCTTAAGTTTAATTTCCCTTGCCGATCTCTGACTTTCATGAGCTTTCGGCTATCCGCTCGGCGTTCCCTGGCCTCTCTTTGTAACTCTTCAATGATTTTCATCATATGTCCTTCCTTATCCATCTCTTTTCCATGCCCATTAGAGTGCGATCCCTCGACTCCTTGGTTAACATCCTTTCCTTCTTGTTCATCTTCCATTTCGGGGATAATTGACATCCTTCCCCACTCCATACTTGGTGTTGGTTATCTGGAATTTTGGCATAAACATTAACACAGAGAAGGGGCACACTTCCTTATGTGGGACAGGCATGTGGAGAATGTGAGGTTGTAGGTTGTTAGTTGAGTGAGCACCTGAGACAGAGTCTTTCCTATTGTCCATGAGCCTTAGCCTGGATAGGAATCCATTTACCCTGGGTGGAGTTCAGTCCCAACTCGGGGGTGACTCATTGTTGAGAGTGATGAACATTGTAGTCTATGGTTGGGAGGTTCGTGGACGGTCTATAAGCAGTTGGTGACAGTATTTCTAAGATAATTACCAATTGTATGATATATTGATATGATGTTTTGTTATTTACATGCCTATGTTACGATGTTATCATATATGTGATTATGATTGCTTGTGTGCTTATGGGTAATTTCTTGTAAATGATGCATATCGGTAGTTACTATTATTTCAATATAAAAGTCGTATGTTACAGAAGGTAATTATTTGTTTATGTTTAGATGTAAATCTTCTGCGAGTGTGTTGTCTGTATATGTTTTAGTTGCATGCAGTCTAAAGAGTAAATTTATGTGGCATTTCTTAGTTGACTACTGGGTATGCTAGTGTATGTTCCGCAATATGGGAATGAAAGTGTTCCCTAGAGTAGCATGGCCCGTCTTGATGGCTGGGAATGTTACCGACTAGTGTCAGAGCATGAGTGGTTTCTCTGGAGTGGCGTAGCCTGGCCTTAGGTTGGCCGGGGGGATCGTTACAGTATGGTATCAGAGTCTCAGTTCAACACTGAGCTTGGATGGGTCAGAGGGGTGCAATTGAAGTGAATATTCACAGAAAAGTAACTTTGAAGTGACCAAAATTGGAGTCATGGAGTGTCCTTGGAAAAAGGTTGGCATACTGGCGCGCGTGATAAATTTGGCACCATGTGGGAAAACATTGGCGTGCCATTGTGCGCGGTAAATTATGGCATCACACGGAAGATTATTATGTGTAGATGCACGCACTGAAATTAGCCTTACATGGTAAGCACACACATAGTAAGGTGCACATGGGGTGCGCAAGTATTGCTTAACGCAAAGAAGTTTTGTTAGTACGCACATAAGTATGAGTATAAGTTGTTTCGCGATGGTGTATTCAGTAGTGTGTGCAGATATTTGAGTGCTAAGAAATATGTTAAACTTGACATGGTGCATGCATAGGACGAAAATGCATGTGGAATATCGGTGTGCGGTATCAAAACTGTGCGCAGTGGATATTGGCACACAACACTAGAGTACTGTGCGTAAGTAGTCGGTATGACGAAGAAGAACTGCACAGTATATTTAGGTGCATGGAGAAGCGTTTTACCTTGTAATATTGCTATGCATGATAAATATAAATGAATAGGTCAAGTTAATGCACTCAAATTCTCTTGGAAGGCGATGAGTCTGAGTTTAAATTACATAATAATAAAAGAAAAAGAAACACATAACCGCATTGAAACATTAATTAAAAAGAATTCTGAGTTTTAATTTCCTCCGATTTAGACAGTTGAAAATAAAATATAAGATTACAACAAAAAAAATATTATAAAAGAAAACAAGAGTTATAACATCATCAGATAGAAATTGTAATAAAACAGTCTAAAATTCGTTTTTTTATTTATATGATCATATTAATCACAAAATTACAAAAGGGTGATGACAACAGTTAGCCTGTTGTTAAAAGGGTCGTTTGAAGAACATGCCTATCATCTCTTGTACTCTTTACCTCCACTATCGGCTATTCAAAATTCACTAAGACATGCTTATCTTAATTGAAGACTTACTTCAGCCTAGCGATCTCCACCTTTAAAGAAGAGTCTAACCAGACTGGTTGATTCTCTCCAACACTTTCGGCTGCTTCAACCGTATATTCCTCCTTCTTATGCCGCTTACTCCTTTTCTTCTTAGCAGTTGGCATGTTGATGACTAAATCCTTTATAGTGGGATTCAACCTGACTTCCAATCACGAGTCTATAACCGACTCTGTGTGGAACTTAGTTTCTAGAATGTGCACAAGGACCCTTTCCTCCTTACTCGAGGGAAAGCCTAGCATGTTGCTCAAGTAACCAGTCTCACTCGACTTAGCCTTGTCCATGTATCTCAGGTTGGAGATACCGAAATGTGTCTTTACAGATAGCAGGAAGTCTAGCAGCTTGGATATTACTTCGGTTATGGATACGTATATATCTTCATACTTGGGGAGTGGTAATTATAGAACTCCATTTATGAAGTGCAAACATATTACGTACAAGAGAGTTGGGTTTCCATGCTCGGCCAATCCATTTTGAATGATTAGATTTTGAGTTCGTTACATGGCGGCATTCAGCTGACATCACATGGTTGTGAAGTACTGAATGAATGAACCAGGGTGATCTGACTAGCCGTCGCTCGCTCCACGAGTGGTGGATTTGACATGTTGAGACACGTGATACTGCGTCTTGGCAAAAGTGGTTTTGACAAAACCACCTTCTTGCACAAGTGTATCTTGGAAGGCACTACGCGTCAGTGTTCTTGAGACTTGGGTCTTATCTAGAATTGTTATGGTGATAACACCAGGAAACTGAGAGTAATAATGATGATGTGTATGTTGAATCGAAATGGTGCATATTCTCATGAATTGTTGAATTGTTAGCTTGATTAGTTCTACAAGTTTTGTAGAATTAACAACAACTCAGTTAGGTCAAACTAGTGTAGAGTCCGTAGGAATGGAAGAGGCACAGGGGAATTAAATTCATCCAAAGAAGAGTAGAGGGATGGATGTCCATCTGGGCATGGAAGGAACGAACTCCAACGGACATGGAGAAGAAAGGAATGAAGATATGAATATGGATGAGACCATTAAGAATTTGTAGAAGGATTTCCAAAGCCATAAAGTTGATAATGAAAGGCTTATGAAAGCCAAAGAGCAATAGGATGAATTCATCATGAAGCTATTGGAAGGTTTGGACAGAATAGAGAAGAAATTGATTAAGGAGAGTGACTCAAGTAGATCTGAGAGTCACAAATATTCAATGGAGAAAGGAAAAGTAAAAAGTGCTAGTAGACATCACCATCATCCCCAAAAGCATTCCCATAAGAGAGCAGGAAACAACTCAAGTCTATCCCCTGTTAGAAGGTATAAGATATCTGGGGTGGATGATCTGCGAAGAGAAATGAACAAAATCAAACATCTTACATTTGATGGTGAGCACAAGAAGGATGAAGATGTTGAAACATGGTTGCTAGGCATGAGGAAGTATTTTCAATTGCATAATTATTCTTCTCATGCTAAAGGTAGAATCGCTATCTATCAACTCAAAGGAAAGGCCTCCATGTGGTGGGATCAACTTGTGCAGGTACAACACATTGTAGAGAAAAGTTTTACTTGGAGGGAATTCAAGAAGTATTTTGAGAAGAAGTACTTGACTAAGAGATAATATGACAAGAAAATGAAAGAGTTATTTGAACTCAAGCTTGGAAGTATGACCACAGATGAATATGAGAGAAGGTTTCTGGAACTTCTGAAGTATGTCTCGTTCATTAAGGATGAGATAGTCAAGATTCAACAGTATTTAAGTGGATTTCCATCGTTCATCAGTGACAAAATACAGTATGATGATCCCAAGACATTAGAAGAGACCATAAGGAGAGATAAATGCTTATATGACCAGCTAAAAGAAAGGCCAACTTTCCAAAAGGATTGTGAAGACAATAAGAAATTCAAGATGGATCAGAGGAAGAAGGGAGCTAAGCCACCATTCTTCAGAAATAATCCACGATGGCAACAAATGCATAAGGAAACCAGAGTTATTGACACAGGGATTCAAGGGCCAAGACAACCACCTATGCAATGTTGGGGTTGTAAAGGAGACCATAGGTTCAGAGATTGTTCTCACAGAGGTGAAAAAGGCAGGGTTGTTCATAATGTACAATGAGCTGAGACAGTAAAGGACATGGGAAGAAATGTGCCAAGGATTTATGCAGCCCTGGACAACAAGAAAGCAAAGTATCAATCCCACATGATTGAGGTGGAAGGTATGATCAACAACCAAACCCTTTCTATTTTAATTGATTCAGGAGCTAATCATATTTATATAGACCCTAAGATGGTGGAAAGTTTTCAATTTCCAAGAAGAAAGAATGGAAAATCTTGGTTGGTGCAACTGGCTACAGGAGCCAGAAGAAAAGTTAATGAGATGGTCAAGTCCTGCCTCATAGACATAAATGGACTGAATACCAAGGCTGATTTGAACATCTTACCTTTAGGTTCCTATGAATGTTTAATTGGGATGGATTGGTTGGACCCAAATCATGATCTATTGGC
Organism: Picea abies; assembly: GCA_900067695.1. Lineage (NCBI taxonomy): Eukaryota > Viridiplantae > Streptophyta > Pinopsida > Pinales > Pinaceae > Picea > Picea abies. The sequence goes on along the minus strand of CBVK0100247485.1, from coordinate 7,528 downwards.
TTTTCATAACAAATAATTCACTTGCTTGGATGAAGAAGGGAACCAAAGGAGAGTGCAGGGAATTTCCAGGGTAGTAACCGTTAGAGAAATTTCAGAATTTCTCATATGGAGGAGACACCTAAAGACAAGGTTCCAATTTGGAGGATTATGCAGTCCTAAAAGAGTTTGAATATGTATTCAAGGAAGTACTAGGACTACCCCAAAGGAGATACATTGATTTCTCTATAGATTTGATGCCTAGAGCAGTGCCAATATCAAAGACTCCTTATAGAATGAGTACACCAGAATTGAAGGAGTTGCAAATGCATCTTGAAGAACTTCTGAAAAAGGGGTATGTATGCCCAAGTGTATCACCTTGGGGTGCCCCAGTATTTTTTGTGAAAAAGAAAGATGGAACTTTAAGATTGTGCATTGACTTCAGACAGTTGAATAAAGTGACTGTTAAGAACAAGTATCCTCTACCAAGTATTGATGACCTCTTTGATCAATTGAAGGATGCAAGGATATTTTCAAAGATAGATCTCAAATCAAGATACCATCAGGTAAGAATTAAAGAAGAAGATATTAGCAATACCACCTTCAGGACAAGGTATGGTCATTATGAGTTCACAATGGTACCATTTGGGTTGTCAAATGCACCAGTTGTTTTCATGTGCTTAATGAATGGTGTTTTCCAAGAGTATTTGGACAAGTTTGTCATTGCCTTTTTGGATGACATTCTTATATATTCCAAGTCAGAGGAAGAGCATGAACATCATTTGAGGATGGTGTTGCAATTATTAAGGGAACATCAATTTTATGCCAAATTGAGCAAGTGCTCATTTTATCATAAATAAATTCATTATTTGGGGCATACCATCTCAAAAGATGGGATAGCAGTGAACCCTGAGAAGGTACAATCCATTAGAGAATGGTTAGCACCAAAGAATGTGACAGAGGTAAGATCTTTCATGGGCCTTGCAGGTTACTACAGGAGATTCATTGGAGGATTCTCAAAGATAGCACACCCAATCACTTCCTTGCAAAGAAAGGGTATGAAGTTTCAGTGGACGTCGGACTATGAAATGAGTTTCCAACATTTGAAACAATTATTGACAAGTGCTATGATACTAAGGATTGCAGACCCAAATGAAGATTTCATTGTATGCACAGATGCATGTAATGAAGGACTTGGTGGAGTCCTCAGTCAAAATGGATTCTTGATATGTTATGAATCAAGGAAGTTGAAAGAGCATGAAAGAAACTATGCCACTCATGATTTGGAGTTGGAAGCCATAGTACATGCCCTAAGAAAATGGAGACAATACCTCATGGGAAAAAGTTTTGAGCTAAGAACAGACCACAATGGTCTGTAATAGTTATTTGATCAACCAAATCCAAATGCTAGGCAAGGCAAATGGCTAGAATTTGTAAGAGAATATAACTTTGATATAAATCATATCAAAGGGAAAGAAAATAAAGTGGTTGATGCAATCAACAGTAGGGTGCATGAACTACGTGCTACAACCATCAGCATGTATCAGACTGATGTTAAAAGAAAAATTATGGAGGCTGCAAATACAGATCTACATTACAGAGAATTGTTAGCAATTCTACAACAGGGTAAGATAATTTGGAAGATGGATATTTATAAGTTGGGAGTATATGGAATATTTTTGCACAAGAACAGAATTTTCGTACCAAATGTCTAGGACTTGAAAAGTATAATTTTGCATGAGATGCATAATGTTCCTTATGTAGGGCACCCTGGATATCAGAAAACTGTAGCAACGATCAAGAGCCAATACTTTTGGCTAGGTATGAAGAGAGAGATAGCAGAATACATCACAAGATGTATGGAATTCCAGAAAGTTAAAGAAGAACATAGGCACCTAGCAGGATTGTTGCAACCTTTTCCCATTTCTAAATGGAAGTGGGAAGTGGTGACAATGGATTTTATTACGGGATTGCCTAGAGCAGGCAAGATGCATGATTCAATTATGGTGGTGGTGGACAAGCTTACAAAAGATACCCATTTTATTCAACTAAAAACTACTCACAAGGAAGCAGATGTCACTGATATTTTCATGAAGGAAGTGGCACGATTGTACAGAATTCCTAAAACGATTGTGTTTGACAGAGACCCGGAATTCACCTCAAATTTATGGAAAGGATTGTTCAAAGGATTTGGAACGAATCTGAACTTTAGTATAGTTTATCATCTCGAGTCTGATGGACAGACAAAAAGAGTGAACAGGGTGATAGAAGATATGTTGAGAATGTATGTGATGGACAAACCATCGAAATGGGAAGACTACCTACACTTGGTAGAATTTGCTTACAATAATGGGTATCAGGCATCACTGAAGATGAGCCCATTTGAAGCACTTTACAGCAGAAGGTGCAATACTCCAGTAAGCTGGGATAACCCAACTGATAGAATAGTATTCGGGCCAGAGTTTCTCAAGGATATGGAGGACCAAATGTTAAAAATTAAGCAAAATTGGAAAGCTACCCAAGACAGACAGAAAATTTTGCTGATAAAAATAGAGTCCACAGAGAATTCAAAGTGGGTGATCATGTTTTCCTAAAAGTGAAAGCTAACAGGAGTTCCCTGAAGCTAGGAAGCTGCACCAAGTTAGAAGCCAAATTTTGTGGACCATTTGAAATCCTAGAGAGGATTGGTCCAGTTGCTTATATGATTGCATTTCCTGCATCTATGTATGTTCATAATGTCTTCCGTGTATCATTGCTAAACAAATATATATCCGATGCTAATCATGTTATTGATTGGAATGTGATTCAGGTGGAGAAAGAAGGTGCTTTTCAAGTGCATCCGGTGTGTATTTTGGATCGGAAAGTCAAACAGCTCTGGAACCCAGCCATAGGGCTTGTAAAGGTTCAATGGACCTGGTACGGCCCTAAGGATGCTACTTGGGAGCATGAAGATGCAATGCGGACAGAATAACTGCATCTTTTTGAAGATTTTTGAAAAATCTAATATATATGGGTATATGATGCACTGAGGACAGTGCATAAATAAGGGGAGGGGATTGCAATATCCCTCGACCGAACCCAATTGTAAATGTAATATAAATATACTTAATCTGGTGAGTTGTTTTGACCTCATTTGATAATGCACATCATGTGGCATAGTGCACGCATGAACTGCACAGTAAAATGATGTAATATGCACATCGCAAGATACCGCACGCAGTAATTAAAGTGTGCACAACCTTGAGGACAGCGAATACCACGCACAGTAACTAAAGTGTGTGCAATACTAAGGTCAGTGAACCTTTGTGTATATGATATACATTATAGGCTAGTGAGCCAATATTATAAGTCAGAATGCTTATGTTTTGGTATTAGGCTAGAATGCCTAGATGTCAAGGGCCAATGCGCCTACTTTGTACATGACTCATGATTAATATAAAATACATCATTTTGCGTAGACCAACCACGATAAAAGAGATGGGGGACTGAACTTCACCAGTTAGGGAAAGAGAGGGCCAAAAGTCAAGGGAATATTATATTAATATTTCCTAAAACATAAAGTATGCATAATTATTTTATCCTAAGTTCTAAAGTTGGGGACAAGTGGACAAAAGTAACTTCCGATATGACAAGTGTCAATTTGGGGACATGCATTCATATCGTGGAGGAACTTATCTCATTGGGAGATTTTTCTCACGGATACCTTAGGAACAGGGAGGATGACCATCATTCTCATCATCACTTTTCACGAAGAGTTCACAGTAATTCTGAAACACACTCAGTTATCCAATCAATGATTCCATGACCATTTCACTCATACATTTTGTTATCCTTGAGACAACCATTTCACCTTTATGAAGCCTGTTTCCGCACCCTTTTTGGTTGGTGTACCTGTTTATCTTGGAGCAGGATTGAAGAAGCAAGTTGTCAGGCCTGTGAGTAGTTCTCTGAGTGAGAGAATTGCTGGGAATTGATTTCCAAAGGTGCTAAACTGTAGCTACAATGCTTTGAGACTTTTGGTCTGGCCTATTGTTGAAGCCCTGGAAGGGAAGTGGGGCAGCTGAGGGACTATTGAGTAGAGAAGGGGCACACTTCCTTGAGTGGGACAGGCATGTGGGGAATGAGAGGTTGTAGGCGGTTAGTTGAGTGAGCACCTGAGACGAAGTATTTCCTGTTGTCCATGAACCTTAGCCTAGATAGGAATCCCTTTACCCTGGGTGGAGTTTAGTCCCAGCTCAGGGGTGACTCACTGTTGAGAGTGATGAACAATGTAGTCTATAGCTAGGAGGTTCGTGGACGATCTGTAAGCAGTTGGTGACAGTCTTTCTAAGATAAGTACCAATTGTATGATATATTGATATGTTGTTTTGTTATTTACATGCCTATGTTACGATGTTTTCATATATGTGATTATGATTTCTTGTGTGCTTATGGGTAATTTCCTGTAAATGATGCATATCGATAGTTATTGTTATTTCAATACAAAAGTCATATGTTACAGAGGGTAATTGTTTGTTTATGTTTAGATGTAAAGCTTCTGCGAGCGAGATGTATGTATATGTTTTAGTTGCATGCAGTCTAAAGAGTAAATTTATGTGGCATTGCTTAGTTGACTACTGGGTATGCTACTGTATGTTCCGCAGTATGGGAATGAAAGTGTTCCCTATAGTAGCATGGCTTGGCCTGATGGCTGGGAATGTTACCGACTTGTGTCAGAGCATGAGTGGTTTCTCTGGAGTGGCGTACCCCGGCCTCAGGTTGGCCGAGGGGATCATTACAAGGGAGGTCATTTTCTTAAAGGTTTTGGTTGCATCAGCAAGGGTGTTTAACCATGCAGTCTTGGACATTTCCCTAACCTATTTCTTCAGTTCCCTAATTTTTTGCCTCAATTTCAAATTCTTCTTTTCAATTTCACAACTTGCTTAATCAAAGAGGGAGATTTCTTCTTACCTTTTATGGCACCCATTGTGCTAGGTTCCCCTTCTTTCATATTTACTTTAACTAGTTTATGTGCAATGACCTCAGTATTGATTGGTTCTTCGGAGGCTGATTCTTGTGTAACAGCCTCACCATCAATCATTTCATCTATGCTTGGTTCTTTGGTAACAAGATCAGTATTAACTAGTTCTTTTGTGGTTGGTTCTTGTGTAACAACCTCCTCATCAATCATTTCATCCATGTATGGTTCTTGTGTAACATGCTTGGTATTAATTGGTTCCTTGGTGGTTGGTTCTTATGTAAAAACCTCCTCATCAATCATTTCATCCATGTCTATTTCTTGTGTAACAAACATGGAATTATGTGTAATTGTCTTTGGTGTTGTGGTTACTTCCTCTAATCCATGTACATCCTCAACATTATTTGTAAATTTGATGATAGGTTCTTGTGTGACATTCATGTGACTAACTGCAATTGGTTCACTAGAGGTAGTTGCAAGAGGGTTTATTTCCTTGATTTTATTTGTACCAGCTTCTGTATCATTGATTCCCCCTGAAGGTGGTTCTTTTAGAACATCTAATGGGGTGATGACAGGTGGTTCCACTCTCATTGGTTCAAGGCCCATTGAGCTTGTCCTCTTCTTGGGTGGGAATGCCACAAACTTTGCATTTGATATTTTTCTACCTTTAGGCATGGTCAATGTTATAGGGAATTCTTAGTTGACTACACATGGTTTCCAATTCTCCTTTAGAGGACCATTTTCAATGAATTATACATCACTATCCACAGGTGACTGCATGGAATGGTCAGGCCCCTGTTCATATTTGACTTCCTTGGGATCACCATCTTGATTAATTTCCCATGGGTTTATGTTGCTTTACCTCTCTCCCTTATTTCCATCTAACCTTTTTTTTCACCTCATTCCACTTCTTTTTGTTGTTCCTCCACAGATTATTTCGGTAGTCCTAGGAGTTGTCTCCATGATGTTTGAGTGCTTGTCAGAACATACAGAATTAGAATTTTAACCAGGCCATGGTTTGTAATTTCTACTAAGGGGTGTTTCACACCTCTTGCAAAGCATGCCATCAGTTGTAAATATCTCAACAAGAAATATGGAATGTTCAAATGAGCATTATGTATTGCATGTGATAACAACTTGAGGTGATAGGAAAATATTACATAGTAGTGACCCTCTCATGTAAGATACTTTTGAATGAAGAGATCCATTTCCATCCATATGGTAGGAATGGAATCCCGTGCATATCCTTTCCCTTGACATTGTAGGAGTTCTTGTTCCCTACTGAATTCCTCTGTTGCATGCGTCAGGGTTTTCCTCCTACCAAACCATCCCTCACCTTCTTGTGGGAGCCTCGTCACCCTAGCTATGCTCTCTTCTGTTACAACAATATCTACACCCCTTACCCTGTATTTTTCACCCATCAAGTTTTGGGTGAACTCCAATGTTGTTTCCACATCAAAACCCTACAATATTTCAAAGTATATTTTCCACCCTGTATTTTGGAACAACTGGTAAACTACTCTATTTCACTGCAATCATTCCACATCTTTTGTTCATGTTGTACTGTCGACCCTCCCATTTCTTTGAATTTTGATTGACTTGATTGGTGGATTCATATGAACTTGTTATATTTCTATGGTTGTGACTAAGTTCCAGTTTGTTCATGCAGGAACAACAAAGGTGGCGTGGGTTTTTATTCAAATTTTGCAAGTTTCCAGTTTCAAATCTGGTAGGTGCATGCACTTATAAGTCCTAATTGGGTAAATTATATGATGTACGCACATGTAAATAAAGTATGAGTATTGGAATCAACATCTCCCCCCAACTAAATGGTTGGGCATCCATGTCCACTCATCAGGAAAGTAGTAGCCAATTCATGCATTACAATTATTTAAAGTAATAATTAAGTGTTAAGTCGAATCATGCCTATTTGGGATCACTGTAAGTGGTCATGGTTTGTGTTACGAGCAATATTTATTATCATGATTTGGTTGATAGTGTTGAAATTATTTAAGTCCAGATGGTGGTGTCTTGTAATGATTCAGTGCCGACAAAAAGTACATGTGGCAGCTCCCAATTTGGCGATGAAATTTGGCAAAAGTTTTGGCGGACGGGTAATGCTTGGTGGCAAGTTGCAGCAGTGTGGATAATGTTGGAATCATTCTTCTAAATTAGACATAGCATAAATCTATTTGTGTTGGAACCAAGAATTTGAAATAAACGACACAACTTGAATGGTGTCATTTATTGCAATTTTTGTCATGTTGATACATCATGTTGTTAGTTGGAAAAGTTTCAATCATTGTCTCATGTTGTTAGTTGGAAAAGTTTCAATCATTGTCTCATGTTGTTACTTGGACAAGTTTCAACAGATATATCATGTTGTTACTTGACAAGTAACAACGTTGGGTAGAAGTTACAACATCATTCCTGTAAAAAGAAAAGAAAAAGATCATAACATTCCAGGATTAAAATCTAGCATGAATATTTTATTTTGGTGATTGAATTTTTTTTCTTTTTTTTTTCTTTTAGTAGATGCCAACTGCCAGCAAGTTGGTTTTCAGCTAACATATGTCCAACTGTGCCCATGAGGAG
>CBVK0100247484.1:0-15471 GCA_900067695.1 Picea abies | reverse complement strand
TGGATTCAGAGGATGGAAATCTCTGGAAAAGGGCCATGGAAGAAGAAATGACATCTTTGGATAAGAATGAGGCTTGGGATCTAGTGGAGTTTCCAACTGGAAGATATCCCATTGGAAGCAAATGGGTATTTAAAAAGAAGCTGAATGCAGAAGGAAAAGTGGAGAAATACAAGGCTTGATTAGTAGCAAAGGGTTATTCCTAGGTTGAGGGAATTGATTCTGGTGAGATTTTTTCTCATGTTGCCAAGTTAACCTCTATAATATTTATGTTATCTGTTGCTGCTGCATTTGATTTTGAAGTAGAACAGATGGATGTGAAGACAACATTCCTGCATGGGGATCTGGAAGAAGAAATATTTATGAAGCAACCAGAAGGTTATGCTGTGAAAGAAAAGAAGGAGCTGGTATGAAAGCTGAAAAAGTCCCTTTATGGTTTAAAACAATCACCAAGGATGTGGTATCAAAATTTTCATACTTATATGTTGGGACTTGGCTTCACAAGAAGAAAAGAGGATCATTGTGTGTATTCTAAATTAATTGGTGATGATTTGATTTATTTGGTCTTGTATGTGGATGACATGTTGCTGATAGGAAACAACAAGGAGATTATCAAGGATGTGAAAACTCAGTTGTCCTCTAAATTCAACATGAAGGATATTGGTGCTTCAAATTTCATTTTTGGCATGGAAATTAAAAGAGATCAAAAAACGAGGAAACTCTGGTTAAATCAGAGAAAATATGTCGAGAAAATATTGCAGAGGTTTAATATGCAGGAATGTAAACCGATCAATGTTTAATAGGAAAGCGTTGTGCTCCCAAATGCTCGAGTTGTAGGTGCACAGGTTTAGGAGATGATTTTGAGTTTCCTCCTCTGAACCACATAACTGGAATCCAGATGGGTTGATGAAGCATCATTCCATGAGGTTGTCCCATGTGAGAATACTGTTGCGCGCAACAAGCCAGAGGAAGGTGTTGATTTTTGGCCAGTATTTAATTTCCTATATTTTTCTCCAAGTCTCTTCCCATTGTAAGGAATTGTGGTTTGCTTTTAGGAGATATATATGCTTCTGAGATGTTGAAGGTTCTTGTGGTGGAGTGTCCCTATTTGAGGATGTCATTGCCAAGCTGATAGAGAATTTTCTGCGTGTTTAGGTGAGCCTGCAGAGGTTAGATATTGAGATCAGTGGGGATATTCAGGTCCTCATGTGAATTCTTCCAGGTGTGCCAGATTTACCTTGGGCTATCTGGGGTCCAATAACCCTTCACTTTGGTGAGTCCAGCTTTAGTGGTGAAGGGAATAAGGGCGCTGAGATTTGGATCAATGTTTAGAGTTGGGAGTTGTTGCCAAGAATCGCTCCAAAAATGCATTGACGACCCACTTTATAATTCCCAGGAGTGGTTTGTGATAAGTCCCCGATAGTTTCTAGCCGCATTCCAGATAAGCGAGCCCAAACATTGTCCACTCCATTTGATGAGATCTGTTTAGGGGAAATTGGGGGTGTATTTTTTCCTCCAGAGACATGCCCAGAGGTCTTGGGGTCTCTTTAACCAATGCCACCAAAATTTTGCACTGATAACTTTGTTGAGAATGGCTGGATCTTTTAGGCCAAGGCCCCCTAATATCTTTGGTTTGCAGACTTCTTGCCAACTTACCAAAGTAAATTTTCTTCCCTTTTTGGTGCACTACCAGAGAAAACTTATTTGTATGTTTCTTAGAGTACCGAGAATGAAGTTAGGGGCCGCTAGGGAAGAACAAATGTAGACCGGGAGGGCATGTAGAACTAATTTAAGAAGGATGAGTCATCCAAGCATATTGAGGGAATAAAAAGTCCAGGAGGAGAGTTTCTTGTGGAAATTGGAAAGCAGGGAGTCCCAGGAAGAATTTATTAGAGAATTATCAATGAGGGGGATTCCCAGATAAACAGAGGGGAGGGTACTACAGGTGAAGCCCAAGATTTGGGAGAGGTGGTTATGTATCTCTGGAGGCGTGTTGAAGAAGAAAACTTGGGATTTGGTTATGTTCACCTCCATACCTAAGGCTTCGTAGAAGAGGTTGATGATGGATCTGAAATGCATAGCTTTTCTGGCGGTAGAAAGTAACATGAGAAGAATGTCATCCACGAATTGACTATGGGAGATAGGGGGGGGAGATTCCATGGGAGATGAGGCCAGAGATAGAATTATCAGTGATGGTCACCTTGATAGTACGAGTCTTTCCTTCTTCCATAAGGATGAAGAGGAAGGGCATGAGTGTATCAGATTGCCTTATGCCTCATGAGGGGGAGAAAGGTTTCGTCAGAACACCATTGATGAGAATGGAGAACAGGGTTGAGGAAGTAATATTGACAATCCAAGAGACTTATATAGGATCAAATCCAAAGGAAAGGAGGTTTGATCTCAAATAGCTCCAACTTAACTTATCAAAGGCTTTAGAGAGATCCAGTTTTAGGAGCATACCTTGAGTTTTTGTTGTGTGTAGAGAATGGATGATTTCATGGGCTAGGATGACGTTATCCAGGATTTTTTTTCCTTCCACATAACCAGACTGTTCTGAAGAGATAAGGAATGAAAGGATAGGTTTGAGGCCAGTTGCAATGATTTTCGTTAGGAGTTTGTAGATGACGTTGCAAAGGGCTATAGGCCTGAAGTGAGAGGGGTATTTGTTGTTGTTTTCTTTGGGTATGAGGGTGAGAAAGGTCACATTGAGTGCCTGAAGAACCTGCACAGAGCGTCTAGAGTCTTCAATTATTTTCTAGACATCTTCTCGAATGATGCTCCAGTAGTAGTGAAAGAATTCTGAGGTGAAACCATCCGATCCTGGAGCTTCTCCTAGTGGGGTATCCCTAAGAGATTGATCGACCTCCTCCTAAGTGATTGGTCTCATGAGTGCTTCATTCTGCTCTTTGGTTACCTCCTTGGGAAGGTTTCTGAGAATTGCATCAATGGTTTTCTTTCTATCGATTGGGGGTTCTGCGAGAAGGTTTTTGTAGTAGGAAAGAAACTCTTTTTCTATGTCTGCGTGTTGTTGAATTTCGGTCCCTTCTTCCGAAACTAGATGGGTGATGTGATTGGTGTGATGACGTTGAACCATGGATTTTTGGAAGAATTTGGTATTCCCCCCCCCCTCTTTTAGCCATTGGATGTGCGATTTTTGTCGCCAGATTTTGTCTTCCTGCTTCCTTCTTTCTGGGATATGGTTGCTTAGTATTAATTCCTTCTCCTTTAGGGAATTCATATGTCCTTGAGACTGAATCTGTTGTTGGAGATTTTTCATTTGTTGATTGAGACTTACTTGTGCTTGCATGATGTTGCCAAAGGTGGACTTGTTCCAGGATTTGAGTTGAAGCTTGAGATTTTTTAGCCTCTGATGACATCTATACATCAGGGTTCCTATTTGAGTGGTTGCCTCTTCCCACCATTGTTGTATGTTAGTTTGGAAGTCTGGGTGTGTTCGCCAAAAAATTTCAAAATAGAAGGGTTTTCTACCTGGGGTGCCATCAATGTTGAGAGTTAGGATTATCCGCCAATGGTCCGACCCTGGTGTGTCGATGAGCATGGCATTCCAGGTTAGGTTGTCCAACATTATGGCTTCCGAAATGAGGAAGCGATCTAATCTGCTGGAGACATGCTGAGCCTTGAGCATCTATTGGACCATGTGAAGGGCCCATTGTCCGTGCCAATGTCAATAAGTTTCACTAGGTCAATAGTATGTTTAAAAAGATCATTGTCATTCCCCAAGGTGTGAGTGCCCCCCTTTGTTTCCTCCAGGCCTGTGATCCTGTTAAAATCTCCTCCAAGGATCCAACGTTGGGATCCAAAGTGGTTGGCTATGTAATCCAAATGATCAATAAAGGGTTTGTTGTCTCCTGGTCAAGGAGGTCCATAGACGTTTGTGATGTAGCCCTGTTTGTTTGAGCCAATGAGGCGGAAGGAGGTTGTTATGGTCCATTTGGAAGTGAAGAAGTCATTCAATAAAATTGTATTTGGATTATAGAGTATGGCTAAGCCGCCTGCTGCCCCTATGGCATCCACTACCACCTGTTGGGCCCGCGTCCAACATTTTTGAAGAGTGGAAGAAGCTTCCTCTCCTGCACACTTTGTTTCCTATAGGAGAAATATGTCTGGTTGATCCTTCCTTATTCTCTTTTTGAGAAAACCTTGTTTTCTCTTAGCATTAAGACCCCTTGTATTCCAGGATATTATATTCATGAGGATGATGGGGTTTGGAGGGGAGGGAAATTTTTCAAGATCAGATGTATTTGTCCTGATTTGACTAGGAAGTTTCCAAAATCTTGTATGAGTTGGTGTTTTGGTTTTCGTCCTCTCTTTTTCTCTTATTTTGTAGGTTTTTGTTGTTCCTTCGAGGTGCCTTTTTGGATTCTTATATTCGAGCTGGCGTGGACTGATCCTCCTACTAAGGAGTTGAGGAAAAATTTGTGTACATTGTGCAGTTGATCTGGTGGGATGGTGTATAATTGTTGCTTTCGATAGGCTTGTTCCAGATGTGCCATGTCTATACCTGCTAGTTCTTGATCCTCCAGGTCCAGATCTAGATCTCCTATATCAAATATGAGGTTTTCAGGGAGAGAGGACTCAGTGACAGCGGGCTGCGAAGGAGCTTATACAGTATGGTCAGGAGGGTCGGGGTTATTGTCGGTCGTTGGTGCTGTCAGTGGAGTGGTTGAAGAGGAGGGAGTATCTGAAGTGGTTTGAAGGGATTCAAAGGAATTTTTGGTAGCGGGTCTAGGGGTGGTCTAAGGTGGGGATTTTTTAGCTAGGTGTCTTCGTCAACCCATGACTTGGGTGAAAATGTCCTTGGGTTTTTTAGGGTCTTCTGAGGAAGGTTTGGTAGGGTTATTTAAAGGGAATTCATGGAAAATATGCCCATGTTCGTGGAATTTGCGACAGGGAAAGGGATGTGCTCATAGTAAAGGGTTTTGGACCATTCCTTATCTTGGTAATCTAGGGTGATGGCTTTGAGGAGGGGTTTAGAGATATTCAAATAAACACAAATGTGCCCATAAGCAGTATACCTTCGTTGTCTTGTCGCCTCCGAGGTTTTTACATAGGTTCCGATGGTGTTGCCAATTCCTGCTATGATCTCTTGAAGCCAAAATTCCTGTGGAAGTGAGTATAGTCACAACCAAAGCGGGATGTATGTAAATTCTTCCTTTTCTAGGCTGAATCTCTCTGTCCAAAAGTGGAGGAAGAGGCCTACCGAGTTGTATAAGTATGACCCTCCTTCGAAGTATGACCCTTAGACTTCCACTAGTGTTGAATCCATTTGACCAGGTCTTTTTCTGAGGACCATAGCCCCAAGAATTTCCCTATCAGTGAAAAATATCTTATATATTGTTTCTTATCTTTTATTCTCAGAGAGCTGATGATATATTTGGGGGAAATTAGGGCTATCAGAATGCATTTGTCATGTTCCGAGGTGTGAGTAGTTTTCGGATGACTGGTTTCTGGATCTATTTCCATCGGCTTCTCCTTCAACATTTCTTCCTCCAAAATTATCTGTTGCATTCATTTTGGAAGTTCAAAAGTTGGTCATTTGAAGTGGTTAGGGCCATACTCCTTGGCCATGACGGTGCTATAGGAGGGGACCAAGTGCCCCCCTCCCTCGGTTTCCATGAGAGCAACATTTGCAGGACAGATGACTGGGTACGAGACTAAAACCCTAGTGCAGTGCTATGTTCATGGTCTGGAGCATGATTGTTATTATGCATATTTCATGGGAAAATAATTCCAAAAGATATTTATAAATGTAAAACAAAGATTTGTTGAAGAATGGAGACAAACTATCTTATAACCTTTAAATTGTGTTGGTCCTACTTGGGTGCTCATTCTAAATGAAGATAAAGATGAGGGTCCCAATTCTCTTCATAGAATCATATTATTTTTGGGTTAGTACAAGAAAGTACGCATGCATGTATCTATATTTTTAAATATTGAATTATGAAATTGACGGGTATATCTAAATTTTATATTTTTACTAAATAGTAATTGAATTTAACATGTTTTTTAAGTTTGAAATATGCATAAAATGTCATATAGATTATTTATTTGTTGTTATAGAACCTCCTAACAATGTTGAAAGTGTTGATTGTTATCTATTGTGATGTATTGTCATTAAATGCAAATTGTTTGAGAGCCAAATTGATAGTGAAAGCCAAGACTTTGAGAGAGGATCTCTTATTCTTAAGGGAAATTACTTTAAGCAAGTGGAGAAGAATAGAAGTGGATATATATTTGAAAAGTATGATCCACATAATGTAATTATGCAATACAATCATCATGTCATTGCTACTCATTTTCCATTTTCATTAATGAAATCATGTGGAATTCAACGAAAATGATGAAATCTTGGACTTAATGATCATGAAAGGTTGTTGGAGGTCCTTTCGTTAAGAGTTGATCCTAGTATATAGAAATTAACATGTATGGTCAAGTATATGAATCTTCTATTTCAAGTTGATTCATTTATTTTCAATTTAAGTTGACATATTTAATATTATATTTCAACTTAAATTGAAAAATGGTGCGCATTATATGTAAACTTAAATTGAAAAGTGATGATCAACTTGACATAGAAGGTTCATATGTTTGATCATGTACATGTAAATTTTTATATACTAGGATCATCTCTTAACAAAAGGAACTCCAACAACCTTTGATGATCATTTAGTCCAAGCTTCCATCTTTGACATTAACTTCCACATGGTTTCATTAATGATGATGAAAAATGAGAAGAAATGACATGATGAATATATTGCATAATTAAATTATGCGGTTCATACTCTTCAAATATATATCCAATCATATTTTTCTCCACTTGTTTAAAGTACTTTACCTTAAGAATAACAAAGTCTCTCAAAGTCTTAACAATCACTATCAATTTGGTTATCCAACAATTTGCATTTAATGGCAGTACATTGGAACATATAATACTCAACAATTTCAACATTGTTAGGAGGTGCTATAACAACAAAGACATCACCTGTATGATATTTTATACATATTCGAAACTAAAAAAACATGTTATATTTAATTACCATGTAGTCAAAACACAAAATTTAAATATACCCATCTATTTCATAATTCACTATTTAAAAATATAGATACATGCACGTTTACCTTCTTCTACTAATCCAAAAATATTGTCTTAGTTTGAAAAGAGTTGGGGCCCCTCCACTATAGCTTCATTTGGAATGAGCACTTGAATAGGACCAACATTATCTAAAGGTTATAATATAGTTTGTCTCCATTTTTCAATAAATCTATGTTCTATATTTATACATGTCTCTTGGAATTCATTCCTTATGCAATATGCACAATAACAAGAATGATCCCTAGCATGTAAAACCCAATTAGTGTGATCTGTTCTTATAATAAAATGAAAATACAATGTACCTAGTACGATTTTACATGAATAAGCATACTCACGATCAACATCAGTTATATGTCAAAATAACCTAAAAAACACTTTCACTCCTATCATGGGGACCATGACACAAATCGTGTGTACAAAAATAAAAAACAATTTAAATTGCATCTTGCAACATATTAGCATCAAATTTCATTTGGTATCTCCCAAGGGCTCATTTGATATAAGCTCCAGATCCATTATGTTCTCCTTTTACATGACCACTTTCGAAAAAGATCCTTCTATGTATATTTTTTTATGTTATGATGAAGTTGACATGACCAATAAAATGATCTTGTTAACTTGAATCGCCCTGCATAACCATCTAACCAAACCCAGGGTTCTTTGAATGTGACACCTCTATTTTTTATAAGAGTAACAAAAAATATGTTGAAATAATGTTGCACAAAAAGTGTATCATGCTTTAAATAATCACTAACATAAAAGTAAGCCTCTTTGATCACTATTCTAGTGTTCTTTGTCTTCCATCTATATGTTCCTCTGCATTCCTATAAGATACATGGACCAAAATTATAACTTGTTCTGAATGGTAATATTGTCTTTTTATTTCCTTTTGTGGAGAAAAGGCGTAGTTATTTGCAAAGTCACCAATAGATAATAAAACACTAAATGGAAATGTGTATGGACTAGTTTGAAATTGCAAGTCTTGACATATTGTTGCATGGATATGTTGGACATATTGATAAATTCGACTATTCTGAAATCTATTGATGAATTCTCTAATGGGAACTTCATATTCAACCAAGTTAATCCTTCTTGATTCAACTCCATGAGATAAATAAAATGTAACACACTTGAGCATATTCCTTTTAATCATATCATCTGAATAATCATGTTCATAATCCTTCCACTTCCTTAAATTAAGGATGTTGTCACATTTATTTTTAACAAACTTCATATTATAAAAATCATCTCTTTATCCCCTTTCACAAAGTAAAGTATTGATGATTTTTGTGACATGCAATTGAGGGGCTTGATTTATAGGTTGGAATTGTAACCTATAATTATGAAATAGTTCATAATAATAATTGAATTCCACAAGGTACCTAAAACAACATATGTCACAAAATTTGTTGGGCCATATATACCAAGTCTTCATTGCCTCAAAATTTTGTTATCCGATGATAATATCATGATGCACATATTGGAGCTTATGGAATAACTATGTTTGTAAAATATCTACTAATTGTTTTTAGTGCTCCTCCCTAACACCATGTGAAATTATGTGCATCAAGACATTGTTGTGGAAAACTAAGTCTTATGGCTATGGGTCAAGACCACAATAGTGTAGTTCCCTAAAATACCACTCTCATTGTAAACAAGTAGTTAATTAACAAGTATCTACTTCACAGTAACTAATTTTCAAAGGATATGAAAGATAACATACCTGGAATCCGTTGTTTGAAGTCCATCCCACTCAAGAAATTTCGCTTCAGAACTCTTACACCACGATCCTTTGAAAACTCCTACAAACAAAGAAGCAATCAATTGCAAATGGGTATTTTTTTGCTAACTAACTAGACATGATCATTTCAATTTTCATAATAGATTCAAAACAAGATACAAATAATATCATTAAAATCATGAATCAACAAAAAGAAATGGATGAGAATGAAAGATCCTTTATTGATAACAACATAGAATTTGGTTACAACCTATAACCATTGCGGCACAGTCCCAAAATAGGCCTCCAAGTTCCTCCACCTAAGGCCAGATATGACAAGCACAACCTCCAAAGCTATGTGTTCCAACAAATCCAAGGAATAAATGGATTTCTTCGCAACAAGATAGGGGGAAAACAAACCCTGAAAACAAGGGTTTTCATGGGGAAGGACAATCTTAGAAGCAAGGTGTAAAGGGGACTTGCAGGGATATAAGGAAAATTCCAGCATAAGGATGCATTTATTTAATATATTTTTCCTCAATCCCAACGCTCTCTTTTACAATCCATTTTGATGTTGGATTAGTTATGAACGAGCTAGAAGAGGTCGGGAACCTAGAGAATCCGTCAACTTTTCCCGAAATATCAATATTTAATATTTGTTTGAGCCAATTAAACATGTACATGGGTTTCTAACTAGCAAGTCGTGTATGCACTCTAGTTTCTTTAAGGAGATTCGTTTACATCAAGCAAAATGGGATTTTTATGATATTTTTTGGGAAGAAAAGGGGGATTTTGTACCTGCAAGTAGGGAAATGGACGTAACTGAGGAAAATGAGTCATCATGATCATATGTGTTGTCAAATGATGCTATAATAGATTCCCCTTAATGTGTGAAGTTAGAAGATAAATAGATGACTACCTGCAATGAAATTTCTTGTAAGTATCAATCTATATTAACTTAATGTCAATAAATATATACCTATATCCTAAGAGTGAATTTCTATAATGTACCATTTAACTAAAGATGGGTCAATTACATTGATTAATTATATACTAAAATTAATGTATATAAAATGATGATCCCACAAGAAGTAAATTTTTCCAAGATCCATCATGAAAATATCTCTTAAGGATCACTTGTTAACTTATCTAGAATGACTCTAAGAATGTCTTTACCTTCCCAATGAGTTATTATAAAATAATAAATTAAGGAGACAAGACTTAAGGATGGTTCAAGGTTTTAAGGTTTATAAGTTGAATAATTTTATAAGGTTGAAAAATTGTACAGAAAGGAAATCATTCTACCTTTAACCACTTACGAATTAAGATGAATCCTAAGTCATCCTTGGTATAATTTAGCCAAGTTTTAAAGAGTTAAAATTAAAATTAGACCATCTTAGGGTAAAAACATAAGGAAATATGTCGCTAAAGACATCAATTAACTCTTTCATTAAAACAATATTTAAAACTCGCATTAATAGCAATACCCAAATTGTAATTAGTAACCATGACTGTCGTTAGTCAATGATATCGGAAGTTGTCATTAAAATCCATACCAAATCTTGCAGTAAAAACAACGCCCAACTGGTATTATTAGACCATAAGCCTGTCAATAAGCCAAGCGTGGGCATTCAGGCCCCGCGTATAAGGCAAGGAAGCTCGAGGGACTGAGCGTGGCGTATAAGGCAAGGAAGCTCGAGGGACTGAGCGTGGGCATTGACTCCGACAACAACAGGGAAGGAGTCAGTTTCTGGTCGCGTAGGCAGGCTGGCTTAGCTAGCAGCGGACAGCTGGGAGAATCCAACAGATCGAGTGGAGGTGGACAAGTAAATGACAAAACGCAGAACCCCTATATCATAAAAAGAGACATCCAGTTTGCTGGCAAGGAAGGACAGCTCGAGGTGGTAAAGCTCGAAGTCGAGAATCGAGTACAGAAATCGAAAAATAATGGACTGCGCACTCAATCTCTAAGTCTGTCAAACAATCTGTCACTGGAGTTCGCTTGAGAACAACAACGATGTCACAAGAAAGTGCTCACACCTAGAATTCCAAGGGAAAGGCATGCACTATGAGTCCTCTACAGGCCAAATAGAGAGTCCCTCCAGGAGAAGGCTCCCAACCCAGTCGGAAATGCGACTGAGTGCATACGCAAACAAACTCAAGGGTTTAGGGCGCCAAGGGTCTGAGTGAAGACAAGAACCTGGAAGAGAGCGCAGAGGTCAAGGCACAACATCAGTCTTAGCGTGAACATAAGAAGAAGGATGCGCGTGCCAAATAAAAAGTTTTAGTCTAACTAAAACAAGCCACTAGTCCACTCGGTTTCCAAGGATGGGCAGCAATCTTAGCTCTCGTCCAAAATCGAAGGCTAGGAAAAATAAAATGAACACTTCAAGCAAGAACACACATGCCGAGAAAAGAAAAAGGACAAGAACGCCTGGCATCAAGCGGAAACTGGAGCACAGTGAGCATGTGCAGTAAAACAAATCTTTAATCGAACCCAACAACACACAATGAGATAGTATTCAAGGACAATTTTATGGTAGCGCAACAATGAACAAAACTCAAGAAACAAAACCGGAATGGACAGAATTGGCCGCGCTATCGAATTGTAAAACACAAGAAATAAAACTAAGGGACAGTTTCTTAAAAAAAGGACCATAAAATACTGATAAAAAAATCTCTCCTTGCTAGGTAAAGAAAAGATCCTACACTTATTATCCATACACAGGAAAGCAGGGCATTTGAATCTAAATCCTTAATATCAGAGTGCAAGACAGTCGACCGACTGCTTAAGCACAGACTAATAACTCAAAGGATAAATAAACAAAAGATAAAAACACAAATCTGCATCCACACCTTCTCTGTGGAGAACAAATAATGAAAAAAAATGCAGTCAAGGAGTAAAGAAAACATAGGCAGGAAATACATGAGCGCAGGCAAGGTTTTGAGTCTGGGGCTCATTCTGGCCACGTGCAAATAGACAGTAACTGAGAAATAAAATATATTGTGGATAGCAAGGGTTCTTACTAGATGAATCAAGTGACAAGAGGATTACAATTACCATAGAAATGCATGTGCAAGGAAAGCTCATGGAAATGAAATCATCATCCGAGTACAGTAAAATAAACAAGTGTAAATTAAATTTTGTTGCAAGTAACAACTTTAATAGGTGTACCTTTACCGACGACAACGAGGCGAAGATGTCCTCCCACGCGTTCGCTTAGTCCATATCCCGCTTGTCAACTAATGATACCTCAACGGTACCTCCCAGCCAACGCTAGTGATACTCTTCTTCCCCCTGAGCCCCACGAGCCACAAAGGGGCCACACATATGATAACAAAGAATGCTAGCACCCAAATCGTCTCGCAAGGTCGAGCTAGCACTCGTTACCTGAGCTGGGTATCCCAACTCCCACAAGAGAAAGTTCAATAAAGATGGAATTTCAGCAGCGTAACGTTACACAAGCCAGATGTGATCGATACTCCTCATTCGCCATCCTTTTTATAGAGTTTATTAGTCATTAGTTTCCCAAAACCCTCATTAGATTCCCTGTCATTTAATTATTTTCGAAAAATCTCCCCTGTACACATGTCGCCCAATCTCCTTGTTGCACCAGAAAATCAACTTATTAATTAATTAAATATTCCTATTTCCCTCACCCACTCAAAACCGTTCTTAAAAATGTTCCTCGGTGTCCCATTATTCCCTTACAATTCTTAAATGACTTACGTCTTAATTAATTCATAATATAGTTCATAAATAGAAACTTCCAAAGGCTAGATTTCTTACTAAGTTAGACATTCTCGTTTTTCTTTAAGTTTCCCCTTTTCCTTAGGTTTCCACCTTATCTTTAAGTTTCATTTTTTCTTAAAGTTTCCCCTTTTTATAACTAAGTTTAGAATTAGCAGGTTTAGACAAAAAAACCAAATAACCCTTTTATTAATTAAACATTTATTAAAATTTCCACTTTAATTATTAATGGTTGAATTTTCTTTACCCCTTCATGTTATATGTCTAATTAGTTTTTTTTTGTTCTAAGGTTTTACTCGGACCTAGGTTTTCAATTCACTAGGCTTGGTGACAGTTCTTAAGTGAAAAATTAGTTATTAAACTTTACTTATCACATCATTCATTTAAGGCCGACCAGGTCCTAAGGAGGAATAGTTTTCTAGGCACTAGGTTTATTAGCTTACGAGTCAAAATCATGACGTGCTCTTCAGGATGCACTACATGCTCAAAGGGTGCCACTCGCCTCTTTCCATTTTCTTTGCACGACGTTCCCTTCAAGATGCACTATGTGCTCCAAGGGTGCCACTCGCCTCCTAAATGAATTTGGTAGACGTCAAACCCTTGGAGTCAATACTTCGCCAGGTGATCTTGTGGGAGACTAAGGGATGCTAAGAATAAGGACCATGCCTTATTGCGCGCCCCTTAGAATCATCATGAACGACTGTCACAGTCTGCCCTCATGGCATCACAGGTCTCTTGAACTAGGTAATCGTTAACCTACAATTCGAGCCATGACGAGATTGCTAGTAGGATGTGGCAGGGCTACTGCCACACCTCTCCCTCAATGTATCTGGTTTTCGTGCGTGACCCCTCTACTCCAAAGGTGTATCTGGTTGACAAGCTATCGTCAACCTGCATTCATCAACGAATCATATCAGCAATAATAATCAACATTATAACATCTAATCGTATGTACATATGTCACATCAACAACATTCAAACCCTAACAGTCCACTCCCTGACTCGATCCAGAGTCCACAGAGTTTCATCGATGCCTCGACATCCTCAACGTACAAAGTCCTGCACACTCAGGAGAACCCAATCAATATCATCTGTCTATGTAAATACAACAAAATGACATATCATCAAATCCACAATATCTCATAATCATAATTAAAACAACCAATAGTATAATGACCTGGATCACTTGCACGTAAGTGTCCTCCAAGAATAAGTTCTCTCAGTGCGCACAAGAGCGGTATGTTACATACACCACCTCTTGTTTTAAACTTTGTCCCTGTAACATCCCTCTCTTGCGCACACTGAGCGGAATTATTCTTTGAGGTCACTTGCGTGCAAGTGATCTGGTTCTTCATATGATTGGTTGATTTCATTATAATTATGAGATATTGTGGATTTGATCATATGTTATTTTTGTTGTATTTACATAGACATGTGTTATTGACTGGGTTGTCGTGAGTGTGTAGGACATTGGAAGTTGAGGATGTCGAGGCATCGATGAAACCCCTTGGACTTCAGATCGAGTCAGGGAGTGGACTGTTAGTGTTTGAATGTTGTTGATGTGACATATGTACATATGATTAGATATTATGATGTTGATTGTTATTGCTGACATAATTTGTTGATGGATGTAGGTTGACCATAGCTTGTCGACCAGACTCACATTTGGAGCAGAAGGGTCATGCATGACAACCAGAGACATTGAGGGAGAGGTGTGGCAGCAACCATGTGAGATCGGAAGAGCGTCGTGTAGGGAAAGAGTGTAGATCTCGGATGGTGGATTTAATGATATGTTATTTTTGTTGTATTTACATCAAAAGGTGCTATTGACTGGGTTCTCTTGAGTCTGCAAGACTCTAGATGTTTAAGGATGCCGAGGCATGGATGAAACTATGTGGACTCCAGATCGAGTCAGGGAGTGGACTGTTAGTGTTTGAATGTTGTTGATGTGACATATGTACATATGATTAGATATTATGATGTTGATTGTTATTGCTGACATAATTTGTTGATGGATGTAGGTTGACCATAGCTTGTCGACCAGACTCACATTTGGAGCAGAAGGGTCATGCATGACAACCAGAGACATTGAGGGAGAGGTGTGGCAGCAACCATGCCACAACCTACTAGCACTCTCTTCGTGGCTCGAACTGTAGGTTAACGATTACCTAGTTTTAGAAGATCCCGATGTCATGAGGGAAGATTGCGACAATCGCTCACGATGATTCTAAGAGGCGCACAATAAGACAAGCTCATTATTCCTTAGAGGTCCTTAGTCTCCCACAAGATTACCTGACAGAGTATTGACTCCAGGGGTTTGATGTCTACCAAATTCAATGAAGAGGCGAGTGGCACCCTTGGAGCACGTAGTGCGTCTTGAAGGACATGTTGCGCAAATAAAACAGAAATAGATGAGTGGCACCCTTGGAGCACGTAGTGCGTCCTGAAGGGCACATCACAATTTTAACTTTGGTAAGTTAATAAACCTTGTTCCTAGAAAAGTATGCCTCCTTAAAACCTGGTTGGCCTTAAAATGAATGATGTGATAAGTAAAGTTTAACAACTAATTTTTCTCTTAAGAATTGTCGCCAAGCCTAGTGAATTGAAAACCTAGGTCCTAGTAGAACCTTAGAACAAAAAAAACTAATTAGACATATAACAATAAGGGGGTAAACAAAATACAAGAATTAATAATTAAAGTGGAAATTTTAATAAAGGTTTAATTAATAAAAGGGGTATTCGGTTGTTTTTGTCTAAACCTGTTAATTCTGAACTGAGTTATAAAAAGGGGAAACTTTAAGAAAAAGGGAAACTTAACGAAAAGGGGGGAAACCTAAGAAAAATGGGAAACTTAAAGAAAAGGGGAAACTTAAAAGAAAAAGGGGAATG